>CAWUFW010010794.1:0-282500 GCA_963921515.1 Calotriton arnoldi
TGCATATGTTTGTCTTCTAATCTCATAAAGAGATTAGTAGAGAGTTATTTAGAAATAAATACATATATATTTGATATATATACCTGTGTGGTGTCTTTTCATTTGGTGATTCAAGAGATTATATGGTAAAACAAGCTGCTTTACATTCCTCCGAGACTTAGCCTGAAGGCTGCTCTCCACAGCTACCACTAGGATAGCTTTCTTTAAAAGGTTGTCTTAAACCTATCTACCATAAGAGTCGATTTGGACTGGTGCAAGGTGCCCACTATAATTAGTGGACAGCATATGCCAGGCCAACTTCTCACATATAGGCCTTGAGATGGGATGTCTTTTTATTTTTCAAACCACTTTCCAACCCTGAGGCACACAGATCCACTTCAAGACTTGGAGAGGTATGAATTGTATAGTGGTTATGGGTGAGGGACTATAACCTTGTTGTATGACACATTAACAGTAGTGATAATCTTTCTATAGATCCTTGATGTACATTTTAGGTAAACTGGATTGAGTCTGAACCCGCATTGGAAACCTAGAATTGTAATCCTTGGAAACCACTGGTGTGACATGTGAATTCAGATATAGAAATAAATGGTCTACGAGTTGAGAGAGGATAACCCATTTTTTTACTTTCTCTAGAGATGGGTCCCTCTGAATATGTTCAAACAGATTTGAATCACCTCCCACGTTGTGGTCTTTGAAGTAATAACTCTGAGTCTGTTGGGACTAGAAAATCATTTAAGTAAATTTGGTTCAGTGGACAGGAGATAGAACCTTCGTCCAGAGACCTTGCTCTAGTTCTTTCCATTGAGTCTTGCTCATGGCAGGGAGTTCTTTGGCCAAGGTGCCTGTCAGTGGCTCTGTTCTGGAAACATCAAAGATAATTCTATTCTGCATCCCCTCCAGATGGTGAATTCCAATTTACCGAAAATAGGACATCCAGATTTGAATAGTCTATTTCTCCCACCAGAACTTTCCACTGGCTCACCTGTTCATTGAAATAGGGCTGTGAATCTTTGGGACTGCTCGACAAGGTCTATTTTGAGAGAATAAAAGAATCGCCTGAACTAAAGCCTGTAAATGAGAGAGATTAAATATTTCAAACATGGTTCTCCCTGAAAAGGTTAGGCATATGTTCTAGCCTTTAATAATGAATGCTCCAAGTCCTTTAGTGATGTGCTCAAGAGCTGTAGGTCCAAAAGTGTATCTTGAGGAGATGGAACTTGTGAACATTGTACACCTTCCGGTCCCTTGTGAAGATTAGAGTGCAACTTGCCACTGAAATTCCTGCTGCCAGTAAACTGGGATTGACACCAAAGAAAGTGTCTGAAAGAAGTCTGGTCTGACTCCACCAGGGCAATTTCACTGGGGTAGTTCTTGCTCCAAATCAGTATCTAGGATACTGAAATCCTTTAACTGAGTACTGTTCTTCATGCACAGAATATACTAAAAGTCAAAGGGTCAGGTTTTGCCCTATTAAGAAAATTATCCGCACTGCCTCAACTTTCTTGTTCCCTGCATCTAATGGGAATCCATAGAATACATTTGCAGGAGTCACCAAGGTCTTCCCAGCTCGGTCAGCCAGATTTGGGCCTTTTGGTAGGGTTTTTGAAAAAACAGATTGACTTTTCATGGAGGATACTGATGGGTCATAAAGCATGGAGCATGAAACCCCTCCACCCCCAATGTCCTCCATGCAAGATTGGAGGGATAGACCGACAAGCGCATGATGGAAGCGGTCCCTGTGAGAAGTTGGCCTGGTGTATGCTGTTCACTAATTAAAGTGGACACCTTGCACCAGAACAATTCGACTCTTATGGTAGATGGGTTTAAGACAACCTTTATAGAAAGCTATCCTAGTGGTAGCTGTGGAGAGCAGCCTTCAGGCTAAGTCTTGAAGGAATGTAAAGCAGCTTGTTTTACCACACAATCTCTTGAATCACCAAATGAAAAGACACCACACAGGTATATATATCAAATATATATGTATTTATTAATAAACACTCTCTACTAATCTCTTTATGAGATTAGAGGTCAGGAACATATGTACAAGTCAAATGTTATCAAAATAAGTTAAGCACAATTGAATATCACAATCTTAGTTTGCTAGACCTAGGTCTAGGGCATCTAGAATCGAGGGACCCCCAAGAACCACCCCAGGTAGTTGTAGGAGACCCACAGGGGACGGACGCGGTGTCCTGGCACCGGTGCGAGTCCTGTACGAGTCTATGCGAACAGACGCGATTGAGATTTCAATGTTAAAGGTCCCTTGCGTGTTCGAGACGAACACACCGATCGGTCCTTGTACGAGTCGAAGGACACGGTCACAGATAGAGTTGCAAGGGAGATGGACGCGCTGTGTCTAACACAGACGCGAACCTTGTGCGAGTCAGTGCAATGGAGATCTCAGTGTTACAGGCCCTTTGTGTGTTCGAGGCGAACACCGATCGGACTCAGCGCAATTGTCGCACTTGGAAAGTTAGAGTTTTAGGACACTTCTAGGGAAGCTACAAGCAAGTCACTTACAGGGTAAGTAGTTCTAGGGCCCACACCCACAGGAGCACCGTAGTGCTGAAGTTACCTCACCCAGGGGAGCCGGGTGCATAGGTGTTCTTTGGTGTCGGGTCGCGGCGTCGTTTTCAATGGGAGCCAGTGAAGACTTGCTGCTTGCGGCGACAGGAGAAGTGTCCGGAGGAATCCAAGCCTGGATTCGGAAGATGGAAGACCTGAAAGCAGAGGGGACAGTGTTCAAAGTCACTTGGCAGTGACTCGGGGCAAGGAAGATGGATGCCCACCGTCGTCGCAAGATTCAGGTCGTTCGCGGTTGCCTTGACTCTTCAGCCACGAGGTCCAGGAGGCGTCGACGACGACCAGGAGCTGGATTCGGCGTGTCCCACGATGTCTGCAGCTTACTGCGGTGTCGGCGACTCGATCGGAGCCAACAAGCCTTGGTTACAGCAAGTCTCGGGGAAAGTGCGAAGAGGCAATGGCGCAGACCAGCAAGGTCTGTGGGACTCACCCAGCGAGGGTAAGTCAGGGCAGGCCTGGAGCAACCAGGGGAGCCCTTTGGTTTCTTTAGAAAGTCTTCTGGGGACCCACAAGCCGGCTGGCAAGGGATCGCGAAGACGCCTCGGGAGGATTCGCTCACAGGGGCCCACGGTCACTCGGGACGTGGTAGGCCTCTGATCTTCGGAGGGATTCCTGCTGGAGGCTAGGACCACACGTGGTCCAAAGCACAAGTTCGTGGAATGTTGTGAAGGGGTTGCACTCGACAATAGTGCACGGTACCCAGGGGTCGCGGTTCCTCGTTACTCTTGGGGTCCACTGGCCTCAGCTTCGCTGGGGACTCACGATGGCCTTTGAGAAGTCAGGAAATCCACTTCTTGGGCTGCAGGGACTTCGGACTCCGGCGGGAGCGGCGTAGTTTGCGACCGTCGTTTGTAGTTTTTGGTGCCTGCCAAGCAGGGGAGTCACTCCTTGACTCCAAGGGAGATTCTTCAGTCTTCCAAAGGTAGTGGAACGTCGAAGGTCCGGGATTCTCCTTCAGAGCGTCGTCCAGGGAAATCTAGGGTGCAATGCACAGGTTCCCCCTCTTATACTAAAAGAAAGGGAGGGACTAGCTCTATGACCCTACCTATGGGAGGGTCAGGGGAGTGGGTGGCTACACCCACTTCCCTTTGTCCAGTTTCGCGCCAGAGCAGGGACAGGTAGCCCCTGAGCCGGTTTGAACTGGCATATGCACAGAGGAGCCTTCTGCTCCCCCAGTGCAGGACTTCAAAGCACTCTAAGAGTGCACCCACCCAGCCCCAATACACTAAACCCTGTCTGGAAGGTGGTCACACCCCCTTGGGACAGGGTATCTATTGTTGGGCTTCCTCCACTGCGAGTGTTGGTCATCAGCAGGAGGGCAGCCCAGTGTCTGTGACTGGTGGCATCCATTTTGTGATGCCAGGGCTCTGCAGGATTCTACCGCGTTTCCACAGTAGGTACATGTCTATCCCTCTAGAAGGGTGGAATGCTACCCCCGCCGCCAGGACTGGCGGGGGGGTAGTATTCCAAGATGTTTGACACCAAACACGACATGTTTCGATGCAGCCATTCCAAAGTTAGCATTTTACCGCGAGGATATAATGCACTTAAAAGTATATGGTTTAACCGCATCCACAAACAGCACCAGAGAATGGACTCTGAGAGCTGCAGAGGGGCCCTGCTCAGGCAGAGGCACCCCCTCACATAGAAATCAAGCACCCTGCCCTCAAGATTGATAGGGCCTGCCTTAGGGGTGACTGATAGGTTTATATGTGTGTGCAGGAGAGATATAGGGAACCTATATCTCAGTGAGGGGTGCTAGCACTTCCTCACCCAGGCTGCAGTAGCAGGCCTGTGGTGTCAGATTTAGTCTGCTTCCCAGGGGTGGCATAATACATGCTGCAGCCCCTGGTAGGCCTGTGAAGTACCTATGCCCTTGGTACCTAAGGTACCATATACTAGGGACTCATAAGGTACCACAGTATCCAATCACTAGTGCACCTAGAGTGCACTCCAAATCGTTTAGAGAGAACAGAGAGGCTGGGGCCCTGATTAGCAGGGTCCCAGCCAGACTATAGCCAGAAACCAGTGTAAACATCAGAAAAAAGTGGGGGCAACATAAGAGGCAGATCCTACTCTCCTACACACCCCCAAACGCAGGGACACTAAACTAACCTTGACCAGTTGAGTCTTCGTGTTCAAAGTGGAAATACCTTGAGAGTCCATCTGCATTGGCATGTTGGGTCCCAGGTCTATGTTCCACTGTATAGTCCATCCCCTGTAGGGAAATGGACCACCTCAAAAGTTTTGGGTTTTCTCCTTTCATTTGTTTAAGCCATAGGAGGGGCTTGTGGTCGGTCTGAACTATGAAGTGAGTGCCAAACAAGTATGGCCTCAGCTTCTTCAGGGCCCACACCACAGCAAAGGCCTCCTCTCTATAGCTGACCAACGTTTCTCTCTAGGGGTCAGCCTTCTGCTAATAAAAGCTACTGGCTTGTCTTGACCTTCATCATTCAGTTGAGACAGTACAGCTCCCACACCCAGCTCAGAAGCATCTGTTTGGACAATGAACTTTTTGGTGTAGTCTGGACTCTGTAAGATGGGGGCAGTGCACATGGCCTGCTTTAGGTCTTCAAATGCCTTTTGACAGCTAGCTGTCCACTGAACCTTTTTTGGCATTTTCTTTGAGGTCAGATCATTCAAGGGGGTCACTATAGATCCATATCCCTTGACAAACCTCCTATAGTACCCAGTCAGGCCTAAGAAGGCTCTCACCTGTGTCTGGGTGGTAGGAGCAACCCATTCCATTATGGTTTGGATTTTGCTCTGTAAAGGCTGAACCTGGCCTCCACCTACAAGGTGGCCCAGGTATACAACCTGACTCTGCCCTATCTGGCACTTAGTGGCCTTGATAGTGAGGCCTGCCTTCTGCAGGGCCTCCAAAACATTCCTGAGGTGGACCAGGTGATCCTGCCAGGAGGAACTAAAGACAGCAATATCATCTAGATAAGCTGAGCAATAAGTTTCCATCCCTGCCAGAACTTTATTCATCAACCTCTGAAAAGTGGCAGGTGCATTTTTCAATCCAAAGGGCATCACCACGAAGTGGTAGTGCCCACCAGGGGTCGAAAATGCTGTTTTGGCTTTTGCATCATCAGCTAACCTGATCTGCCAGTAGCCAGCTGTCAGGTCAAACGTGCTTAGATACTTGGCTGAGGCCAAAGTATCAATCAGCTCATCTGCCCTTGGTATTGGATAGGCATCAGTCCTAGTGACTGCATTGAGGCCTCTGTATTCTACACAAAACCTCATTTCTTTCTTACCACCCTGGGTATGAGGCTTGGGTACCAGGACTACTGGACTAGCCCAAGGGCTATCTGAAGGCTCAATTACACCTAGCTCCAACATTTTCTGGGCTTCAGTCCTGATACAGTCCCTGACATGGTCAGGTTGCCTGTAGATCTTATTCTTGACAGGCAGACTGTCTCCAGTGTCCACCTCATGGGTGCACCAGGAAGTCTGACTAGGGGTCAGGCTAAACATATGTCTATACTGTTGCAGAACTTGTCTGCACTCAGTTTGCTGATGGTCAGTGAGGCTGCTTGCCAAAGCAACACCATCTACTGACCCATCATCAGGGTTCTGAGAGAGCAGGTCAGGGAGAGGGTCACTCTCCTCCTCCTGGTCCTCATCAGTTGCCATGAGCAAGCCCATGTCAGCCCTGTCAACATATGGCTTTAATCTGTTGACATGGAGCACCCTCAGGGGGCTCCTGGGAGTTCCAAGATTCACCAGGTAGGTGACTTCTCCCTTCTGTTCAACTATTGTATGGGGGCCACTCCACTTGTCCTGGAGGGCTGCTGGGGCCACAGGCTCCAATACCCACACTTTCTGTCCTGGCTGGTATACAGTCAGTACAGCCTTTGGTCATGCCAAGCTTTTTGTAATTCTTGGCTGGCCTCCAGGTTTTTGGTTGCCTTTTTCATGTACTCAGCCATCCGGGAGCGGAGACCAAGTACATAGTCCATCACATCCTGTTTGGGGGCTTGAGAGGTAACTCCCAGCCCTCTTTTACCAAACACAGTGGACCTCTCACAGGATGCCCAAACAGAAGCTCAAATGGGCTGTAACCAACCCCCTTCTGTGGAACCTCTCTGTATGCAAACAACAGGCAAGGAAGAAGAAGGTCCCATTTCCGCCTAAGCTTCTCTGGGAGTCCTTTAATCATTCCTTTCAAGGTTTTGTTGAAGTGTTCAACTAAACCATTGCATTGTGGGTGATAGGGGTGGTGAACTTATAAGTTACACCACACTCCTTCCACATTGCTTTCAGATATCCTGACATGAAGTTGGCACCTCTGTCAGAAATGACCTCCTTTGGGAAACCCACTCTGGAGAAAACTCTAATGAGGGCTCTTGCCACCACAGGGGCTGTGGTGGTCCTCAGGGAATTGCTTCTGGGTACCTGGTGGCATGATCCACTACCACCAGGATAAACCTGTGCCCAGATGCAGTTTGAGGGTCAAGGGGACCAACAATGTCAATCCCTACCCTTTCAAAGGGTACCCCCACCACAGGTAGTGGTATCAGGGGGGCCTTTGTTGTGCCACCTGCCTTACCACTGGCTTGGCATGTGACACAGGAGCGACAAAACTCCTTTGTGTCCTCTGACATATGTGGCCAATGAAAATGTGGAACAAGCCTGTCCCAGGTCTTGTTTTGGCCCAAGTGTCCTGCTAAAGGGATGTCATGTGCTAGGGTCAAGAGGAACCCCTAAACTTCTGAGGTATTACCATCCTCCTGGTGGCTCCAGGGGCTGGGTCTCTACCCTCAGAATATAGGAGTCCCTCATCCCAATAAACTTTATGGGACCCACTAGCACTCCCAGCAGCCTCAGCAGCAGCCTGATGTCTGAGGGGTTCAAGAGAGGGGCAGCACTGTTGCTCCTTACTCAGATCTTCACAAGAAGGGCCCCCTGCCCCCAAGAACTCAACCTGATCAGGCTCAAGTCCCTCTGGGGCAGTTCCTTCTTCAGGATCTGCTTCACCTCCCTCTGAGGGTGAATCTGTGGTCTGAGACAGAGGGGAAGGCACTGCCTTTACCCTACTGCTCCTCCTCTTGGGAAGCATCTGGTCCATTGTTCCAGGATCCAGAGCTGGTTCAGTGTCATGCATTCTTGCTTGTGACCTGGTCACAGCAAATACCTCTGCAGGGATGCCCAACATCTCAGCATGAGTCCATAACTCTACTTCAGACCAGGCTGAAGTCTCTAGATCATTGCCCAATAGACATTCGACAGGGAGGTCTGCACTGACTACAACCTTCTTGAGGCCAGTTACCCCTCCCCAGGAGAAATTCACAACTGCCAGACTATGGTTGGTCTTGACATTGCTCGCATTGGTCACCTGGTACATTTCGCCCAGGATGATCTGTCCAGGGTCCACAAGATCCTCTGCCACCATGGTGACACTAGCACCTGTGTCCCTAAATGCCAAAGCCTGTTTGCCATTTATTACAGGCTGCTGTTTGTATTTGCCCAGATTACTGGGACTCACTAGGAAGGACATATTAAGGTCTCCCTCACAAATCAGCATTGCCTGAGTGGGCACTCTTACTAGGTCAGAGTCCACTTCAGAACCCAGGGTCAACCCTACTACACCCTTATTCTGAGTACCACCTCCACCAGTAGCTGAACTAGGGGGAACAGTTGCCTTAGGGGCAGGAGTGGTGGTGGTTTGGTCTTTGGACTTGTTGCAATCAGAAGTCCAGTGCCCTTTCTGTTTACAGAATTTGCACCAGGGCTTCTTTTGGCCTTTTCCCTTGTTGGATTGTGACTCCCCACCAGATGCAGATTTTTGGGGCCCTTGTGAAGACTTCTGGTCTTTTGACTTATCCCCACCTTTCTCAGAGCCCTTAGGATCTTGCTTCTTGGTGTCACCCCTTGGTTCTGGGGTTTCTGCCTCACACTGGTTCTGACCCATTTGTCTGCCTTCTTTCCCAATTCTTGGGGAGAGGTCAGATCTGAGTCCACCAGGTACTGATGCAACAACTGGTTCTGGCAATTATTAAGGATCTGTTCTCTCATCATCAGATTATACAATCCATTGAAATCAGTAACCCTACTGCCAACCAGCCAACCCTCCAGAGCCTTGGTTGCACAATCAACAAAGTCAGTCCAGTCCTGAGTCTGTGCCTTCTGGGTGTCTCTGAACTTTAACCTGTACTGCTCAGTGGTTAAGCCAAACCCATCTATCCGTGCACTCTTCAGGACTTCATAATCATCAGCATCCTCTTCTCTAACAGTGAGGAGCTTGTCTCTACCTTTGTCTGAAAAGGAGAGCCACAAGATTGCTGCCCACTGCTTCTGGGGGACCTGCTGTACTCTACAGGCCCTCTCCATAGCAGTTATCCACTTGTGGATATCATCCCCACTCTGGTAGGGAGGAACAACCTTGCTCGGGTTCCTATGGTCTGGAATAGATTCTCTGCCTCTAGGGACACTGTTGCTGCCACCAAGGGGTTCTAACCCCTCTCTTCTAGAAGCTCTCTGGATCTCCAGGGCTTCTCTATCCAGTGCCAACTGCTTGGTTCTGAGGGCAACTCTTGCTTCCTCATACTGCAGCAGTTTGCACATTCTTTCAGAGGAGCTCTCTCTTATGGGAAAGTATGAGTTCCTCTGCTGGACAAATTCTCTGCCAGAGTGATAAGAGTGGTCAGATTCCCTGGAAGGGGACCTATGCCTCTCCTCCACTCTGTCAGCTCTCTTAGGGAGAATTCCTCTGTCCTTTTCAGGCCCCTTGAGGCCTGGCCCTTCAATCACAGAGTCCTGGTCATTCTGATTTTCATCATCTGACCCAGATACTGTATTTGACCCACCCACTGATTCAGACCCATTAGCTCCTAGAGCCAATCTCAGATCATCTGCTGTCAGCAGATCTATCAGGTGTAGGGTTGAGGGACTCTGTCCTAGCCTCGGGTGTCTTTCAACATACATGACTCTCAAGTCAGAGAAAGCCATGTCCTTATACTGAGGCTGAGTGGATCCACTGGTTCCACCCTTTAAGGACATTCTAGTGTTGTGCAGTGTTGTACTACCTACACTAGTTTGTGGCCTACTGATACTAGCTTGAGCTGTAGAAAGGGTGTGCTATCCCTTGGCACACAGCTCTAAGTTCAGTAGAACATATTGATACTAAGCTTGACTTTATATGTACCTTGAGTACCTATAGTGGTTTTCAGTTAGTAATTCAAATAGAGATTTTCTGGTAAAGCAATAGCAAGCTGGAATCCCACACGCTGCCCACCAATGTGAGAAGTTGGCCTGGTATATGCTGTTCACTAATTAAAGTGGACACCTTGCACCAGAACAATTCGACTCTTATGGTAGATAGGTTTAAGACAACCTTTATAGAAAGCTATCCTAGTGGTAGCTGTGGAGAGCAGCCTTCAGGCTAAGTCTTGAAGGAATGTAAAGCAGCTTGTTTTACCACACAATCTCTTGAATCACCAAATGAAAAGACACCACACAGGTATATATATCAAATATATATGTATTTATTAATAAACACTCTCTACTAATCTCTTTATGAGATTAGAAGTCAGGAACATATGTACAAGTCAAATGTTATCAAAATAAGTTAAGCACAATTGAATATCACAATCTTAGTTTGCTAGACCTAGGTCTAGGGCATGGGTACTCACAAACTTTCTCTCGGGGGCCAAATTTACAGTGTGGTTTGTGGCCGAGGGCCGCACCGGTGGGGGCGGGGTCAGTGGGGGAGGGGGGCGGGGCTAGAGCAAAAAAAAAACTATGACCATGAGGTTGAACACAGGCACCTGCAGCGAACGCCTTCGTCCACTGAGCCACCAGACCCGGCATACACACATCTCTCTCTCTCTCTCTCGCTCTCTATCTCTCTATCTCTCTATCTCTCTATCTCTCTCTCCCTCCCTCTCTCTATCTCTCCCTCCCTCTCTCTATCTCTCCCTCCCTCTCTCTATCTCCCCCTCTTTCTATCTCTCCCTCTCTCTCTTTCCGTCTCTCTCTCTCCCTCTCTCTCCCTCTCTCTCCCTCCCTCCCTCTCTCCCTCTCTCTGTCTCCCTCCCTCTCTCCCTCTCTCTGTCTCCCTCCCTCTCTCCCTCTCTCTGTCTCCCTCCCTCTCTCCCTCTCTCTGTCTCCCTCCCTCTCTCCCTCTCTCTGTCTCCCTCCCTCTCTCCCTCTCTGTCTCCCTCTGTCTCACTCACTCTGTTTGTCTCCCTCTCTCTTTCTCTGTCTCCGTCCCTCTCCCTCCGTCTCCCTCCTTCCCTCCCTCTCCCTCCTTCCCTCTCCCTCTCCCTGCCTCCCTCGCCCTCTGTCTCCCTCCCTCTCCCTCCCTCCCTCTCCCTCCCTCTGTCTCCCTCCCTCTGTCTCCCTCCCTCTGTCTCCCTCCCTCTGTCTCCCTCCCTCTGTCTCCCTCCCTCTGTCTCCCTCCCTCTGTCTCCCTCCCTCTGTCTCCCTCCCTCTGTCTCCCTCCCTCTGTCTCCCTCCCTCTGTCTCCCTCCCTCTGTCTCCCTCCCTCTGTCTCCCTCCCTCTGTCTCCCTCCCTCTGTCTCCCTCCCTCTGTCTCCCTCCCTCTGTCTCCCTCCCTCTGTCTCCCTCCCTCTGTCTCCCTCCCTCTGTCTCCCTCTGCCTGTCTCCCTCTGCCTGTCTCCCTCTGCCTGTCTCCCTCTGCCTGTCTCCCTCTGCCTGTCTCCCTCTGCCTGTCTCCCTCTGCCTGTCTCCCTCTGCCTGTCTCCCTCTGCCTGTCTCCCTCTGCCTGTCTCCCTCTGCCTGTCTCCCTCTGCCTGTCTCCCTCTGCCTGTCTCCCTCTGCCTGTCTCCCTCTGCCTGTCTCCCTCTGCCTGTCTCCCTCTGCCTGTCTCCCTCTGCCTCCCTCCCTCTGCCTCCCTCCCTCTGCCTCCCTCCCTCCCTCTGCCTCCCTCCCTCCCTCTGTCTCCCTCCCTCCCTCTGTCTCCCTCCCTCTGCCTCCCTCCCTCCCTCTGTCTCCCTCCCTCCCTCTGTCTCCCTCCCTCCCTCTGTCTCCCTCCCTCCCTCTGTCTCCCTCCCTCCCTCTGTCTCCCTCCCTCTGCCTGTCTCCCTCCCTCTGCCTGTCTCCCTCCCTCTGCCTGTCTCCCCCTCTGCCTGTCTCCCCCTCTGCCTGTCTCCCCCTCTCTCTCTGTCTCCCTCTGTCACCTCACCCCGCGCGTGTGTGCGTGTGTGCGTGCGTGCGTGTGTGTGTGTGTGTGTGTGTGTGTGTGTGTCAGCCGGGCTGAGACAGCTTCCCGGGCACACACACAGCTGCACCCAAGTACTTCACAGGTCTTTAAAAGACCATTCACTTGTTAATGAGGCTTTGTTGTATTTCACCTCGTCTTAGCGCCCCTGCATCTCCACTCATGCAGGGGCGCTAAGAAGAGGTGAAATACAACAAAGCCTCATTAACAAGTGAATGGTCTTCTAAAGAATCGCCAGGCCCCCATAGAGCAGAGTCTCTCAGAGTCCGCGCTGCGGTGTTTGCTGACACAAAAAAAACAAAAAAAAAAAAAACACAGGTAAGATATCTGCAAGGTCCGCGGGCCGCCAAGGAAGCCTTGCCGGGCCGCTGGCGGCCCACGGGCCGTACTATGAGTACCCGTGGTCTAGGGCATCTAGAATCGAGGGACCCCCAAGAACCACCCCAGGTAGTTGTAGGAGACCCACAGGGGACGGACGCGGTGTCCTGGCACCGGTGCGAGTCCTGTACGAGTCTATGCGAACAGACGCGATTGAGATTTCAATGTTAAAGGTCCCTTGCGTGTTCGAGACGAACACACCGATCGGTCCTTGTACGAGTCGAAGGACACGGTCACAGATAGAGTTGCAAGGGAGATGGACGTGCTGTGTCTAACACAGACGCGAACCTTGTGCGAGTCAGTGCAATGGAGATCTCAGTGTTACAGGCCCTTTGTGTGTTCGAGGCGAACACCGATCGGACTCAGTACGAGTCGAAGGATACAGTTTTAGATAGTGTTACAAAGGAGATGGACGCGGTGTGTCTAACACAGACGCGAACCCTGTACGAGTCAGCGCAATTGTCGCACTTAGAAAATAGGAATTTTAGGACACTTCTAGGGAAGCTACAAGCAAGTCACTTACAGGGTAAGTAGTTCTAGGGCCCACACCCACAGGAGCACCGTAGTGCTGAAGTTACCTCACCCAGGGGAGCCGGGTGCATAGGTGTTCTTTGGTGTCGGGTCGCGGCATCGTTTTCAATGGGAGCCAGTGAAGACTTGCTGCTTGCGGCGACAGGAGAAGTGTCCGGAGGAATCCAAGCCTGGATTCGGAAGATGGAAGACCTGAAAGCAGAGGGGACAGTGTTCAAAGTCACTTGGCAGTGACTCGGGGCAAGGAAGATGGATGCCCACCGTCGTCGCAAGATTCAGGTCGTTCCCGGTTGCCTTGACTCTTCAGCCACGAGGTCCAGGAGGCGTCGACGATGACCAGGAGCTGGATTCGGCGTGTCCCACGATGTCTGCAGCTTACTGCGGTGTTGGCGACTCGATCGGAGCCAACAAGCCTTGGTAACAGCAAGTCTCAGGGAAAGTGCGAAGAGGCCATGGCGCAGACCAGCAAGGTCTGTGGGACTCACCCAGCGAGGGTAAGTCAGGGCAGGCCTGGAGCAACCAGGGGAGCCCTTTGGTTTCTTTAGAAAGTCTTCTGGGGACCCACAAGCCGGCTGGCAAGGGATCGCGAAGACGCCTCGGGAGGATTCGCTCACAGGGGCCCACGGTCACTCGGGACGTGGTAGGCCTCTGATCTTCGGAGGGATTCCTGCTGGAGGCTAGGACCACACGTGGTCCACAGCACAAGTTCGTGGAACGTTGTGAAGGGGTTGCACTCAACAATAGTGCACGGTACCCAGGGGTCGCGGTTCCTCGTTACTCTTGGGGTCCACTGGCCTCCGCTTCGCTGGGGACTCACAATGGCCTTTGAGAAGTCAGGAAATCCACTTCTTGGGCTGCAGGAACTTCGGACTCCGGCGGGAGCGGCGTAGTTTGCGACCGTCGTTTGTAGTTTTTGGTGCCTGCCAAGCAGGGGAGTCACTCCTTGACTCCAAGGGAGATTCTTCAGTCTTCCAAAGATAGTGGAACGTCGAAGGTCCGGGATTCTTCTTCAGAGCGTCGTCCAGGGAAATCTAGGGTGCAATGCACAGGTTCCCCATCTTATACTGAAAGAAAGGGAGGGACTAGCTCTATGACCCTACCTATGGGAGGGTCAGGGGAGTGGGTGGCTACACCCACTTCCCTTTGTCCAGTTTCGCGCCAGAGCAGGGACAGGTAGCCCCTGAGCCGGTTTGAACTGGCATATGCACAGAGGAGCCTTCTGCTCCCCCAGTGCAGGACTTCAAAGCACTCTAAGAGTGCACCCACCCAGCCCCAATACACTAAACCCTGTATGGGGGGTGGTCACACCCCCTTGGGACAGGATATCTATTGTTGGGCTTCCTCCACTGCGAGTGTTGGTCATCGGCAGGAGGGCAGCCCAGTGTCTGTGACTGGTGGCATCCATTTTGTGATACCAGGGCTCTGCAGGATTCTACCGCGTTTCCACAGTAGGTACATGTCTATCCCTCTAGAAGGGTGGAATGCTACCCCCGCCGCCAGGACTGGCGGGGGGGTAGTATTCCAAGATGTTTGACACCAAACACGACATGTTTCGATGCAGCCATTCCAAAGTTAGCATTTTACCGCGAGGATATAATGCACTTAAAAGTATATGGTTTAACCGCATCTACAAACCGCACCAGAGAATGGACTCTGAGAGCTGCAGAGGGGCCCTGCTCAGGCAGAGGCACCCCCTCGCATAGAAATCAAGCACCCTGCCCTCAGGATTGATAGGGCCTGCCTTAGGGGTGACTGATGGGTTTATATGTGTGTGCAGGAGAGATATAGGGGACCTATATCTCAGTGAGGGGTGCTAGCACTTCCTCACCCAGGCTGCAGTAGCAGGCCTGTGGTGTCAGATTTAGTCTGCTTCCCAGGGGTGGCATAATACATGCTGCAGCCCCTGGTAGCCCTGTGAAGTACCTATGCCCTTGGTACCATATACTAGGGACTCATAAGGTACCACAGTATCCAATCACTAGTGCACCTAGAGTGCACTCCAAATCGTTTAGAGAGAACAGAGAGGCTGGGGCCCTGATTAGCAGGGTCCCAGCCAGACTATAGGCAGAAACCAGTGTAAACATCAGAAAAAAAGTGGGGGCAACATAAGAGGCAGATCCTACTCTCCTACAGTCCCCACAGGCAATTAGCTAAGGTCCTTCTGCAGCAAGGTTCATACAAGCAGCTTGAAAGGGTAGAATTGCTAGAGCATCATTCGTCATATACTTCTTTCACTTCCAATTTTGGATTATATCTCCTCGTTCTCATAAGAGGCCTAGGAATATAGAAAGGAAACTGAAAAAAGAGGGCTTTAAAAGCCCAAGGAGATGTCTTTAACATCACAATCACAAATACCCTCTTGCATCTGAGGACACCTGGGCCTATACTACAAAAAGAGCTTGAAAAAGGCATGTAAATTTGGATTATGTAGTCGGCTGTGACTTGAGAGGAGTTGATGTGCTTGTGGATAGTGGCTCTTCTTATGGAATTACTTATCTTCTGCTTGCTAACACTATCAGGGGAACTTTCTTAGTCAAGGGAAGGGGGGAATGCTTACCTAATCCTCCATCCACTAGATAGGACTGTTATTCAGGCCAAGAAAATGTGAACACAGAATTGACTGTGGGCCTGTGGTTGGCAACACCACAAGGGAAATACCCTGAATTCCTCGATCATGCTACCCCCTCAAAGAGACCCTATGAATGTTTTTCACCTGTCTGGCGCCTTCTGTATCAGTAAGAGAAACCTAGTCTCCTGTGGGTTTCTTCTCAAAAGTTAAAGTGGTGCAAGAAGAGCTTTCACATCTGGAGCAAATCACCTTTTCTGCCTGGTCACCTTCAGATGCTTTGCATTTTAGTCGACCCTGTTTTTGCTGCCATTAGGACTCTGTGCACCTTGCCACTGCTAAACAGTGGTGCTTTCCCCTAAAATACATTCTGTACATTGGAATTGCCTATTTGGCATATTTAACTGCCCTATAAGCTCATTGTATACAGTGCCTAAAGTTAACCTATGGCATGGAAAATTAGATGTTAGATACAGGGTATGTTTGTACCACCCACATGCGACAAAATCATATTTCTGCCAGGAGCACCACTCTGCTCTGGCTAGTCTTCATTGCAGTGATGCATGGCAGAGAAAATGCCTTTGTCAAGGATAAGCCTAGTTTATATATTTTGAATTCACCCCAAAAAGTGTGCTTTGTATACCTAAAAGTCAGGGTGTTGCTATATAAAAATAGGAAATGCTACATATCAGGGTTACAGTGCCTTCACAGTGAAATAAAACCCAAGCACAATTTCACCATGTAGGCTAGACATCTTTTGGATTGTGATTCAATTTTTTTTATTTTCCACCTGTGCTTAGAAAGGATTAAAAGCCTACTTCAAAGCTATTCCCTTCTTAGTTTTTAAAATTGGACTATATGGTGTGTTTAAATGTTCCTTTTTCAGGGTTACATCAAACTTTTTGCCTTCCTACTTCTATTTTTCTGACCTTTTTGTTGGTGTTAGACTCTGGCAGTTTACCACTGCTATCCAGTGCTAAAATGCATGTGCTCTCTCCCCTAAACATGGTAGGATTGGTTTATACCTGGTTGGCATATTTGATTTACTTGTAAGAGCCTTGTAAAGTGGCATACCATGGGCCTGTAAATTAAATGCTACTAGTGGGCCTGCACCACTGATTGTGCCACCCACGGAAGTAACTTTTCAAACCTGTCTCAGGCCTGCCACTGCAGGGCCTGTGTGTGCAGTTTACTGCCAATGCAACTTGGCATTTAAAACTAGTTTCCAATCCTTAAACTCCCCTTTTATTACACATAGATCACCTCTAAGGTAGGCCCTAGGTAGCCCTAAGGGCAGGGTGCTGTGTAAGTAAAAGGTAGGACATTTGCATTTGTTTTGCATGTCCTGGTAGTGATGAACAGCCTATTTAATTTTTCACCGCTGTGAGGCCTACTCCTCTCATAGGCACGCATTGGGAATTCCCTTATATACTTTTAAGTTGTAATTCCTGATCAGAAAGGAGTGGCATTGGTATGTTTAGTATTGATAAATCCTACTTACTGGTGAAGCACATGACTATTTTAGAAATACCACTTTTAGAAGTGGGCATTTCTCTGTGCTTATAACTCTTTGTGCTCCAATACACGTCTGGGCTGGGTGACAGCTGCACTTTGTGCATTCTCTCCAGACTGCCACAACACCATAAGGGCTGGGTGTGACAGGGGCTACATCTGGATATTGATAGCCTTCCTAGGCATGGAGAGGTGGTTCACACTTGCATCTAAATAGGTTGTCTCCTGCCCTCACACAAAGGGCTGATTTACCCGCTACTGATAGTTTGGAGCCAGGGCTGGGCTGAAAGGAATCTTTTTGCACTTCAGAGGGTTCTTTTGAAGTCACCCCCTTCATCAAAGGCATTTTTAGGTATAAGTACTGGGGCTCTGACCCCATATCTTAAGACATCTTTTGGACCTGTAACCAGACATCGCTAGCTGTACATATGCCCATTGCCAGAAGGAACTGCCACTCTGCTGACTGCTCTGCTGTGTTGGCCTGCTGCTTGTGAGCTGCAGGAGGGACTGCCACTTTGCAACCTGCCTTGCTGCACTGGCCTGCTGCCTGCTACCTCTGTGCTGTGCCTGCTAATTGTATTCCCCAAGAGCTTTTTGGCTTGCCCCCTGTTTTGAAATCTCAGGGCCATCAAAGATTTTGCTTAAGCACTGCTGCCCTGGGACTCTGTCATTCATGAGTACGGCAACAGTGCGTTCTGACTTTTGCCAAGATCAGAGCATTTTGAGTGCTTCATATTCCCCCAAGTTTACAAAGGCCAGTGTGTGTTGGGAGCTTTGTGTTTCTGCAGCATGTTGAACACTTTGTAATTTCCCCATTACCAGCGCATGCTGAGCGCTTTTGTACTTTGTGAGATCAAGCGTGTTGAGCGCTTCTGTGTCTCACCCCAACAACGAAGCCACAGCGTCGAGGGAAGCCCTGCCTTGAGAAGCCAGAGGGTTGCCTAGCAATACAAGAACTCCACCAACATCAGCCGTGGGCAGGGCCCGGCCACCAGAAGAAACATTGCCCTGCACTGCTCGATCACAACGGACAGAGGACAAGTCCGCGTGGCCCCTCAAGATGCTAGCCAGGCCAGGTATGAGCACTGAAGGATCAGTACAGATGAGGCCCTGCGTTCCAGCTCTGGATCACCTTGCATGTATTACTCAGCTGTGTGTGATTGTGCCCGGCAGGGCCCCACGTGCCAACTCTGGTCTGCCCTTTATTTGCTCAGCTGTGTTGGTACTCGCTGATCGGTTGGAAGACTGCACCAAAGCCCAGAATCTTGAGTGCTCTTCCAGCTCTCCCCAGTGGGACATTACCATAATTCCCTTACAGGGAGCACCCACATCATTGTTTTTGCACGGAATATTTACCATAAAAAGCCTGATGGAAGCGAAGGTGTTTCTAAGGCTGCTGTGTAAATTTCCCTGCAATTAATGTGTTCAAGTCATTCATAACTTGAAAAGTACTTATCATATTCTTGTGGTTTTGGTCTTGTTTTGTTCAGAATATAATAATCTATAATCCCAAACCATTGTGGAGTCATTTTGTGGGGTGTTCATTGTGTTACTGTGTGTGTGTGTGTTGCACAAATACATTACACATTGCCTCTGTGGATAAGCCTGCCTGCTCTGCACCAAGCTACCAGAGGGTGAGCACAGGTTATCTTTGGTGTGTATCTAGCTTACCCTGACTAGAGTGGTGGGTTCTGCCTGGCTTGGATGTATACCTTACCCAACCAGAAACCCCATTTCTAACACAGTGAAACCGGAGTTTTGATAATTTTAGCAGAAAAATAACTTTGAAAAAAATGCAATGTAGACTGCCTGAGCCAGAACTGGCTTAAACACAGTTCTGCCATGTATCACACCTCCAGAGTTGGAATACACATCATTTCTTGGAGACTTAACAGCCCTTGCTCAGAGGACAGTGGCTTGCCTCTGAGGACCAGTAAAGGCTATTGGGTGTTACCTCTAACCATGTAGAAGGGATTAGCTTTCTGGCAGTGGTTAATTTTATAGTTAGGCAAGTGCTGCAATAGGAGGTGGGGGCTGCAAGAAAATTGTAAGCATTGTGTAGTTGAATGTCTCCAATTACTGGCTAGGGCACAGTATAAATCTGAAACTTCCATCACCTCCTCAGAACATACCTGTACCTGGGAAGACTCAATCTTAAGAAGAAAGCTCTAATGGAAGTGAAATCCTGATGTGTGACTCCTGCTGGAAGAAGGTTTCACTCAAGGACTTAAGGATCCTTGAATCCTGCTGGCACCCGGGGACTAGACCTGCTCTTAAGGATCAAATGGTTGGTCTCCTTTTCACCTGCTTCAGGGACACAAAAAGGAAAACGACTCCTGCCTCAAAGAGGGCCAAACTGTTGAGAGTAGTTAACCGTGCAGGAGACCTGGCTGGAGAGAGAGATGGTACCTAGAAGCCTTCCCTGAGGAGCTAGTGGCTCTGCAACTGACCAGAAGAAGCTTTCCTAGCAGTTGGAGACTAAGTCTGAAGGTAAAGCCTTTGACCGGGACAACCTGCTTGGTATATCCAACCTCTACTCCATCGTAGTCAGCCTGATATTTTACCTAGGTACCAGTCCACCACAAACTATTGTATTTCCACAGTGCTTCACTTTTCTAGGCACTTTTATCTTAACATTTTAAAAATCACATCTTCCGTTCCCCAAAACATATTTTGTTTACCTTGGTGTATTTTTGCTACTTTAATATTTCTCTATCTTTCGAAGTTGATTTGGGAATTTTATTGTGTTGTTTTTTTGCCTTAAAATTATTGGTACTGCTTGAACTCTGCATGCAATTCTCTGGGGATTGCTGGCTGCTTGTGCTACAGCTGCATGGGATTATGCAGAGTTTCTCTCAGAACTGTGTTTGGCCGAACCAGAAGGGGTTTATTGATTTGTTAGGGGTACCTCCCTCCCAAACTAAACCCATTTCCATGGCCGTTATTTGGGGGTAGTCGGGGGTCGCAGCTGTGACCTCTAGCTTGCTCCCTGCTACTCCTGGCACTTCCTTTTCGACCCCTGGCCTCAAAGGGGGCAAAATGTTTGCCTCCTCTGAGACCAGGGGTTGCAATGGAAGTAGCGGGGCAAGCTAGGTCACAGCGGCGACCCCCGGACTACCCCCAGATGATGTCCATGCCTATTTGTTACAAGGCCCAAATGTGCACATGGTCAGTAGAGTGAAATTTCCTACACTGGATTGCTCCCCTCACCCTACAGGAGTGCCACTGCCTCATTTTCTTCCTTGCTAGTTTCAGTCTCCCTCTATGTTCATTTCCAACTAGGTCTCTCAAGCGGATGAGTTTCTGTGTTGGAGGCAGGCATTTGGCAGCATAATTGTGATCCATATTGTGGGACACACTTGTGAAAGGAGTGTAGAATTCAAGACATGACAGATCGAGGAAAGGGGGCATTATAGGCATATTTGTGGAGGTCCCTGGCCTAATAGTGGCCCTGGCCCAGTACTGCCCTTACTTACCATATTGGTGACTTTCTAGAGTTACGTGTAGCTATTACTGGCATAATGGTTAAGCTGGCATGAGACTTCCGTCTTTCCCATATTGTAGGTATCCTCTGCATGGTAATAGCTATCCTGAACATCCTAATATCATGGTGTTAGTGGCCTAATAATCCCTTGTTTAAACTTTTATAGGACGTTTTGTGCATGGTTCTGGTAATCCCTGGAATAGTATTGGTGAAAATCCCTACTGTAAGGGCATCTCTGGGGCTGGACACTCTGGTGCAGCTTGGGCAGGATTGCATCTTCAAATGTTCAGTAGGGGCTAGCAAGACATTTTAAGGCACTGATGTCCTCTTTCCTCTTCAGCCCTCCTCACCACTCTAAGTGAGAAATAGAAAAAATACTATTTTATTATTATTATAGGTCCGCTACTAAATTATTGAAGAGGCTATTTGAATAATTCAAAATTGGGTTTGCAAAAACTGTTCTGCTCCACTCGGCTGTCTGGAGTGCTATAGAAACAGTATAAGAACGACTTTTTCATGCTATAAGGCAGACTACCTACACTATCTCTTATTCGCTGTAGAATTAGAAATAGGATGCATTCTAGTATCAAAACGGCACTTCAGCACACTTGCAGGATAAAATCACACACAGGATACAAAACACACACAGGATAAAAACAGTCAGTGTCTAGTACAGTCGGCACGTCAATGTCGGGCATCGTTACTGGCACAAGCCACAGCTCCCTCACGCCAGGTGACCTTGCACACATTGATTTGTGATCCTGTCGAGTCACTCTATTGCATTAGTAGATGCTTTGTACCCACATAAAGGTTTCTGCACCATACACTCCATTCTGTGCCAAATAATCTGTGCCACTCCTACTAGGATGCCCACGTCAACCTTATATGTCCTTGTGCTCTGTTTCACTCCTGATTACACGGAGAAATGAGCTGTATTCCTCCAGGAAGTAAGCAGTGCTTTGGTGTCCTGTTACGGAGAATGATCGCTTCCCTTCGTTCATGCTGCCAAGCACACAGGAACATGGAAACGGTGTCTGGAACGGAAAAGGCTCCAGCCTGAAAACATGCCCTGCCCTCGATGGCAGCATTTAGGGGAGAAGCTACCAGTATTGCAGTTGGTGCAGTGGCGCCAGACCTCAGAGGTATTTGGGGCCCACTTCAGGTCTCCTGCGCTTTAAATGAATAACAGTGGCAGGGGGTCCTGGCACTGATTACTCTTAAGGCATGTGCGAGCAGGGTGGAGGGAACACAGGAGAGAGAGAAGAGAAAAGAAAGAACAGGAGAGGAGAGGGTGAAAGATAGAAGGGGAAAAGTGGCATAAAGGAAGGAGGAGAGACGGATGAGCAAATCAGATGGGGAAAAAAGAAGAGAAAGAAACCATGGGATAAGCGGGAATTAGCAGGAGGAGGGAGATGCTAGATAGTGAGAGAAGTGGAGACATGATATAGATGTGAGGGAATGGGAGGAAGGGGACATAGGTACCAGGTACAGTAAGGAAAGGTTTGGGGAGAGAAGGGTAGGATGTAGATAGATGAGAAAAAATTGCGAGGGAAATTGGAGAGAGAGCTAAGGGGGGGGGACGAGGAGACGTTTAATGAGAGTGAAAACAGAAAAAGAGAGGAAGGTTATAAGAACGAGTGAGAGGCAGGAGCGAAAGAGACAGCAAGAGATAAGGCGGAGATGAGGGTGGGATGGAGAGGGAAATGGGTAGAATGTGGTACTTGGAGACCTGTATTTACCAATAGTGCAGCAAATGCAATCACTCCCTGTTGCAGGGCTGTGAGGTGCACACTACACCCCGATTATGGCTGTCATTTATTAAAGAGTCAGGTTGCGCGGAGGGGGGGGGCGTTTTCTGTTCTTACATTAGGAACGATGGCACCCTGGCTTCGCCTTTGGCAGGATTGTGTTGGCTGTTTAACCGCATTGGACAAAATGGTGCTTTGTTAATGAAAAGTTCAATTTCATTGCATTCTGATGCCTTTGCACCACAGTATAATTAATTCTGTTTATTCTCCCAAATTGCTGCTTGCACTAAGGGCTGCAACGTCTAGTATTTGTCTAATTATGCAACGTGTATTTCGGCCACACAACTTGGAGCGCCATCTCTAGACTGGGATCAGTGGAAAGAGCGATTTGAGACCTACCTGGAAACCATAGGATGTCCCGTTCATGTTTAAAAAGACAACTGGCTAAGAAAAAAATGTAAAAAATACAGTCGTCTTAAACCGTTTGCGCAAGTTAATGAAGATAAAAAGCAACCTTCGTAGAAGAGGAAAGAGGACTACCCAGTTACCTAATGAAAATTAAACTCCATGGTATGAGATATACATTCTTTGTATATGCCCATTTCCAAAAGAGGCTATTAATATCTATGCAGCTGCATTGGCAGTAGCATGCAGTTTTAGGAAGTGCAGCAATGAAATCCTAAACTACCAACCTGTTCAGAAATTCAATAACCGGAAGGGAGCTCGAGGTATTGTTATTTAGCAATGATCTAGCAATGAAGAGCAAACAAATCGATTCATAGGATATACTGTACCATAAGTTGTATTCAAGAAATATATTTTCATGTTGCTTCTTAAAATGAGTTTATATAATTATTTTCAACCCGAGGAGAAGCATAAGAATAATTGCAGATAAGAGAACAGCCACAGAAATTATATTGATGAAAATGACGAGAGTTTTTACAAAGGTGGAAGCAGAACGTACCAGGCTAGTTTTCAGGTGAGGCATGCGGTTATACAAGTGGTTAAGAAATGCAACAGCAAAGGTTATTTTGACTTACAAATCCTAGTGGGTCACTAGCAAAAAGCAGACCACTGTGGAAATGTAGATGAGTGATAGTTGTGCTGTCAAAGTCAGTGGTGATAGCAATGAGCTCCCTTCTCCAATACTAGTAAGTGACATTAAGCTAGCCACGCTGGTTGACTCAAGGTCACCTTGAACTCTTAAATAGGAAAATAAAGCACAGATTGCCTAAAGTTGGGGACGGATATCCAGCTCTGCGGCTCTGGGTAGGATGAGGGTCATTAAGAGTTATGGGTATGACTGTTATGCTAGGCAGTTGTGCTTTTAAATGAACTTGCAAACAGTGCTGCTTTAAATCTGTTTAGGAAGGCCTGCTTACCAATATCATTGCTTGTTGGTAGGGCGCAGTGAATACCCTAGAATGACCCTTGTTTGTTAAGGTCCTTAAGGGCAGCAAAGTCCAAATATTTATGGATAACAAAGGATTTACTGGCTGTAGATTGGGGGTCAACCAGTTCCATGCTCATGTGCTCTGAACTGAATTTGCACCTCACAAACCATCAGTCTAGGTGCTTACAAACAACGTTAGGGGAAAAGCAGCCCGTAGGATTGTTTGTGGCGTTCACAATGTCGCAGCATATTTATTTATTTGGAGGTAGAGGTGTCCAAGGAACATTTGCTAGATCATTCAAACTGTTAATACTGTTTCTGGAGAATTACCCGGGTGAAACGCACTAAATCTACAAATTTAGCTTCTGAGGAGGCAGGATAGATCTGCAAACTTTATTAAGTTCTGAAGAGATAGAAGAGCTTCCTCTTGCTCCTGTTCCTCAAAGTCTCCGAGGTCAGTTTCCCACTTTATACAAAGGTGTCCCAGAAAATTGAGTGTATTGTTTGTTATTCTTAGAAGTTAGAAAGGTGACCTCTTCACCAATTCCCCAGACAATAGTCTGGTCTCAATACTGGAGAGTTGGGCAATTTTCCTAGTGTATGTAACCTTCCACTAGAGCATGCCTAATTTGTAAATAAATGTACACCCCTCAATCATTCAAATTAGACTGTTTGAAGTGGAAAGTACGTATTCATGCTGTATCGCCTGGTCACTCAGTTTGGATATTACTTTTACTCAGTTTGGGAGTCTTCCAGCACGCTCTCCGACCAAAATGAAGTTTCCATGTCCTATCTACCCCACTCCTTCCCAACCAGTGAATGCTGTGGCTGCCTTTCAACTCATCATGGCAGATTTCATTGTATCAGACATGTTCCCTCATTCCCCACCACTATATAAATGATGTATGTATGCGTTCCAAGTCCATGATGAGTATATGGAGCCTTATTGATTGGCGAGTGGGCCTTTGCCCCTGCAAGGAACAATCATCACTAGCTGATCGGCCCAGCAGTTTGTCCTAATGCGCGGAAGAGCTATGTTTCCTCCAAGACCTATGTAGCTAAAGCTGACAGCACGAGTGATGATTACCCCATCCCACTACAGGCTCTGAAATGTGCTGTCCACTGTCTTGGAATAGGTTTCAGGGATCTTCTATAGTGTATTCAGCAGACATACAGAAATCTTGTCAGTGATATAATTTTGAAAAAAAATGGCTTTTCCAATTAGAGCGAGAGGAGGTTTGCACCAGTGTAATACATCATTCTTGAAGTTTTTGAACAGGCCTGGTCCTGATAACCAGATATAGCTTATCCCAAATACTGAAGTCTCTCATTCCCCAATTAATGTCAGCCTCCGGAGAAGGCCTCTGGTTCTCATTATGTCTAGTATGCATGCCATCACTTTATACAATATACATAATGAAGACCATACTCTTGAAATACATCTAGCAGTCTAGTCGCTGAAAACCACGGACCAGCAACATGCTCTAAGATATTGTACACTTAGAACAAGAGTCTGTCATCGCCTGCTCTCAAGTCAAGTACAAGTCTCTAATAAGGTCACCCCTGATCCAACAATGTAATGTGAATAGAGGGGGTCGAGAGGACAGCTTACCCCGGTCTCTGTGCGGACTATAGATCTAAGGGATAATATACCATTAACCCTTACCAACTCTGTGGGATCGTATATAGCAGTTTGACCTAAAACCCATTCTTTCTTTGGCCCAAAAAGTCCTGGGGATTTCATTTTCTATAGAATAATGTAATTGTGGTCTTTTGCGAATAATCTCGCAATTGACCCACCATTTTGTCAGCAACAAAACCTTTAGCTATCTAGGCGCAGTATGGTCATTGAACCCCTTAAATAATTAGGTGAGATGACATTGGACTTTGGCATCTTCCCAAGATGCAGCTGTTTGGCAGCCCACTCACTCTTCTTCAAAGTAATCTCCCTTTTTATTCTAATCTATCACAGTCTGATCTTACTTACACAACGTTTCATAGTGGAGTCATTCCAGTCCACCGTGGACCAATAAAGGGTTTAAAAGTTACCTTTAAAGGTTTGAACTGTTTCTTCCTCATTAGAAGTACATTGGAGGCTTTCAGCTCACCACCTACCCATGAGGACTGTCTCATTTATTGAGCTATGAAGTTTGCTTGCCTGTCTTGTTGACGCTGTATCTCAAAATAATTGGATTTGTAGGGCACTTTCTGCTTCTAAAATCCTCCCCTTTCATGTCTTTGACCCCTTGCATCGATTTTAAACTCCTGTAGTGCAGTCGGGAAAGAGCCTAACCCTTCAGGACCATCTTAAATGTAGACGTTTATGAAATGTACGTAATGTGCTTTCAAGCAATACGCTAAATTACACGTAATGCAAATCCATCATTTAGCCCTATGTTTTAGTGCAAAATCGACCCCCTATGTCAATTTTATGCAAAGACTCATTTTGTGGCAAAAAATAGCACAAAAAATACAAGTTGCGCATGCAACAGTTGCTTGTATTCTTGTTGTATGTGTTGTTCCCACATGCTCGTTGTAAAATTTTGCTGCGAAAAACATGTAATTACGCAAAATGTTGTACTTTAGGTTATTTTGAATAAGATGTGTGATGCAAATTTGCAAAACGTACACAAATTGCGCCAGCATAATTTAAATTTCACCCATGCCTATTTGGAGACCTCCCACAAGGTAACATCAGAAGCAACAAACCTCTTGTGTTTTTCTTAAGTAATGCACTGAGGCCTCCCTCAACATATCAATGCTCTCCTAGTCCTTCAGCTCCAAGAGGTTTAGTTTCCATATGTCATAGGTCCCCTGATTTCTTTTACTCGCCACCGTCATCGCCAATGGCAAATAGTCTAACATCTCTCTAGCAATATATTCACTATTATCTACTTGTTAATAACTTTCCATCCATTTTTGTTGTTGGCCAAGTAGGGCCAGACATACCCAAAAGCAAAAACATTGATCTGAGAAGGTTTGGGAAATGGTGGTCATGAAAAACTAACTCATCTGGTGAAAGATTCTCGCAGCATTTTTCTTGGATGCCAAAGGTGACCTATGTCCTTAGATTTCAGAGACATCACTTGTACTATAAGGTTAAGGTGCTTAACCTAAATGAAGGTGTTTTGAACTCTGGTTAAGTTCCTCTTTGAAATTTAGGCAGTAGTGAGAATGTGCAAGTGTATAGTAGCGGAGGATCTCAGACGTTCCCTGGTGGACCCTTGAGTGAGTCTCAAAATGTGGTGTAGCGATCAAATTCTGGGCATAGGTTGGTTTTCTCTTTTTTTTTTTTTTTTTTGTTGTTGCTTTTTTCATATCTCCTATGGACCTGAATAAATTCTGACATTGCCCGTTCAAGCTTATTATACATAAATACTGTAAAAACCTTGTAAGCTATAAAATAAATTACAAAAAAACAGTTATGTCCTTTAAGACTATTTCAGAAGTCCATTGAAATGTTCTATGATAAGGTATATACATTATTGTGAGATTAAACCGCTTATGTCCAAGTTCAGTGAAGTTATCTCTTTTCGTTGATTAACGTGGCAGGTGTGCCTGAAAGCAGGCTAAGGCAGTGCAGGTTCATCTGTAGGCATAGTTCTTCGATGTTGCTGACATGTCCTCAAATCTATTGTGCTGCAGATGATAGATTTGGTCCTTGTGTTAGTTAGGCAAGTTCATCTAAAAGCCAAATCTCTTGGTACAGAGCTCGGTGCCTACTCGAGGTGGTCTTCCTCACAGGTCTCTGGGAGGTGATTCTGGTTGCATTATAAATCCTTGTCTCCTAAGTTGGTCCCAATATTCAGCCTTCTCTAATGTTCCTCGGTGCAGTCCAAGCCTTGCAGGGAGCACCATGGGGTGTTCTGCTTCTGTTTTTTTTTTCTTTTCCCTCCAATCTAGTGCTGCTGAGCTTCCTTCCGGAGTACCATACTACCTCTGGCTTGTGGGCAGCAGAGACTGCTACTGAAAGGCACCTGAGAGCATTGCCAAGAAGTCATCCTGGACTGTTCACATGAGGAGCAGGGTCAAGACTGATTTGCATATGGCCGGGTCCAAACTGGGGTGGCATGGTGAGCAAAAGAATGATGTATTAAACCCAGATCTATTGACTACGGGTGAGTGGTTGAAAAGTTTCAGCACTCCATCATCTTGTTGTGTTTGCCAAGAAGTCATCCTCCCCAAGCCCTGCAACCAAACAAAACACTGAGCACATTTCCCCAGGTATATTACACAAGTGGGAGTAGTAGCAGCAAAAGGTCATTAGGGTGTGGCCTGAGAAATCACAGGCCAAACTTAACCAATGGAAGCCTAACCGATGGTAAGCACATCACATATCTACACTGGCAGCCAGAGTGGTGTGACCAGTCGGTGTCGTTTATATCTTGAGAGTCAATGTGGATTGCAACCGAGAAATCTCTGCTGAATATACAACAGTGTCTCGAGGGCAAAGTCCACAGGCTCTGCTCCAGAGACCGGGAAGCTCTGAAAACCATGACCCTAATGGAGGGAAACTCCATTTGCTGGTACAAATGCTGTGTCCTCAAAGAGAACATCATCTACACAGGAAACAGTCTTTATACCAATTCGGCACACAAGGTGCTGAGGTGGTGGTGACTGAACGGGCTTAACCAAAAGGGCCAGTAGACTCCTTGCAGGGGGACAGTTCGAATTTTCTGCACCCCTGAATACCTGATCAGGTGCCACGGATTGCTAGTTGTTTCACTTGCTGGTGAGCGCCAAAAGTAGTGTGTTGCCTTGGTTGTGAGCTTCCTATGCCCAGAAGAGCCTTGTACTCTGCAGGTCAAGCAACAAAAAACAGCATGGAGCACATCCAGTGCACCCTAACACGTGGAGTCCCTTGGGTAAAAACAAAGCGCTGCAGGAGTGCATAATGGGCCTGCTGCCCACAAGAACTTTTGCACTTACTTCTCCTGCTACAGTAGACCAGGCAAGCAACAGTTTCCCTCAGCAGCCAAAAGATGCCACTTTTACCTTACGAAAAGATTACATTCCAGATGGACAACGTGTCTTGTAAACCATTGCCAACCAGCCGATAACGAGGGACAACACATTAAAGCCATAAACCTACCTTTACATGAAAATCTGATATGGTTGACGTAGGGAGAAGAGCTAATTGACTGATGTAGCCTAAAACATGTTTTTTACATTAATTTACTTTATATTCTGCACTGTTAAAAACATGTCCCCTGGTTCATATCACACGAATGCCGTTTGTCGAACGGGAACCTCGGATGTCGGTGGTGATTCGGCTCTGCCCTGCTGTAGCATCGTGAGCTTGTAAAACCAGTATTACAGTAGAGAGCAGCTGGGCTATTATGAATGGCATTATGTAAGCCCATAAAGGATCTTTGAGTTTGCTGTGCTGGGAGTGCCGAGAAAAGGATAGCAACGCACTTTGCAGATGCGTCTTGAGAAATGAAAATAATAGAACTAAAGCTGCAGACGAGGGCAACGCATGGCAAGAAAAAGCTGGCCTGGCATCGTGTCACATTCTTGGCACTAAGCTGCTTGGCACCGCCATACCAGAGTAACTAAGGCAAACACAACCAACGGGTTTTACAGAGCACAGCGCTCTTTAATTTAACAATACAAATCGGCCCCAGTGTAGTTACTCTGAAGATCCTCAGCAACTCTCAGTGGAAGTCAGTTCGACCACATTCATAGCTAATGTACGCGCCGCTGTTACCCACAGGCCCCATCACAGGCAGTGCACCCAGTCATAACCTGTGCAAGAAACCCAAGTCACCCTCATTGTCAGTCACCCAAATTTCTGTAATCACACCCAGTTCTTACTACTGCCACTGTTCCCAATTCCATTACATCCATGGTGGTACCGCACTCGCCATCAGAATCCCCAGTCCAGATTCAAGTTCATGCTCTGGTGCTTACTTGTATGTATGTGATAATGCCCATGTGCTGGTAACCAGACTAATTCTCCTTATCAACTGCCCAGTAAGCATCAGTGAACTACCAGCTGTGCCACATGCAAGTACACCTTCCCCATCATAACAACAGAAGGAAGTAAGCATTTACAAAGCATATAGGTCTCGCCTTTGAGAGTATTGGCTCTGACATTACCTTTTGTTCATGCTGTACAGCATGGGCATTGCCGACTTTGGCAATGATTTTTAGCCATGCTCTATAGCAGCATGGCTGCTTTGCAGCGTGGATAAAAAATAATAATATTAAAGGACTATGATTCATCCAGCTCTAAGGCACTAAAAAAAAAGTGAATTAGCCCAGGCTATTTCGTAGTGCTTTTTTAAATTAGTTTTATCCACACTACAAAGCATCTGCGCTGCTGTACAGCATGGCCACAAGACGTTGCCAAAGGCGCTAACTCTCATAAGCAAGACCTACTGGCTTTATCAATGCTTGTTACTTGTAAAACCAGCGGTAACAATAGTCCAAATAGGCTAGACCGCTTTGTAAAATTGAAAAAACAGCTTCCTCGTGACCTTTTGACATGCTTGGCTCCTTCAGCCAATCTCGGCTCTTTAGCCGACAACACTGTGTGCGTATGTTGAGATTTTCAGACCCTGCATACAGTTTAAAAACACAGTTTCTAGAATGCAGCATTCTTCAAAGCAATCAAAGGTTAATCACTGAAGTGCTGAAAGGGCGGAGGTGGCACGTCATTTGCGGATGGTAGAAACTGTTGCACTGTGCACGATGCTGCACGCTGGTTTCACCAGTGTGTGAGACAGATACTGAACCATGAAGATGCAAAATTTTCATTCAATCCCTGAATAAAAACTGCACATCCAGTGCGCACCCAGCCTGTTTGCAAAAGTTCAGGTCAAGTTTCGGATGTTTTTGATATGTTTGTTAAAAGGGTTTAACAATATCATGCAAACAGTAATGGTCATGAAACGCTAGTAGTAGTCCACATTACAGGGATTTAGTTTGATAATATAATTGTTCTATCATCCAAATTCTTCACAGAAGTGACCTGCCGCTGCAGAGATGGATTGATTAGTACATTTGACACACAATGTAAAAGTGATTGGCCCGTATCAATCCTTCTTTTCCAGCAGCCTCACTGGACAAAAGTTTTAACAAGCACCAAAAACAAGAAAACAAGCATTGAAAATGCAATAGGTCTCGCACTTTGATGAAGTTAAAGCCATTTGCTTTGCTAATGGTATTGTATAGCAAAGCAAATGGCTTTAACTTAATGAAAGGCGAGACCTATTGCATTTTTAATGCTTGTCTCAGGGTGCTGTCTCTTAGGAAAGCACGGGAACATGTGTCCCTGTCATCACACTTCCTCCAAGGGTAGCGTGTTGTCGTTCTACCCATTAGGCACCGCTGTGTTCCTACATGCAATATAAAAGGAAACTGTGGAGTCCCGGAGGTATTTTATTTTTTATGAAACACTAAAGCCTCAAAGTCAGAAGCGCAGGTGGTAGACTGGCATAGGATACCTTTTTGTGTTGTTTTGTAAACAATATACATAATGGCATAAGTACGGCAATTGAAAAACAACAGCAAAAGATCTAGGTGACTGCAAGTTGACGGCAAGCGTAGTTTGATCAAAATATGCAAACAAGTAAGGGTACGGTTCTATCAGTAACTAGCAGCCAGGAAGGAAATGCATAGGCACTATGCACACCAAGTTACAAACATGCAAGCGGTCTAGGCATGGATAGAGGTATGGCCATGAAAGTATGTCCATACGGAAGTAGCCAAAGCTCCAAACTCATGTAATCAGTTCAGCTCAGTGCTTTAAATGGGCCGGTACTCACCGGTACTGAGTACCGGAACTTCTTAGATTTATCACTCTGAGTACCGGCACTTCTCTACTGCTGTGGAGAGTGCCGGTACCCATGAAAAGGTAGGCTCATTGTTTGTGGCTGGTGAGTGGAACGTGTCTCTGGCAGCCAAGGCGCCGCTTCTACAGCCCCGATCTGAGCCCCAGCTGAGCTATTCAGCAGGGCTCATTTGAATAATGTCCGGGTGCTCACCATCACTCTGTGCTTGACAGAGCAGGGTCCATTCAGGCCCTGTGCTGTCAATCACATTCACACTATCCTGTGCATTTGTGCAAACACAGGAATCATGTCAGTGCCCTGGCAGTGGCAATCAGGCTACGGCCAGTCCGGCCCTGGTGGCAATTAAAAAGCCATGGTAGGTGAAGAGAAAAGATGGCTTTTATCATACTTTAGTCTTTTGCGTGTCTGCTATGTTTGTGTGTATGCCTGTTTTTGTAAGAAAAAGTGAGAGAAAGAGAGAGAGAATCCAGACACTCTCAGGAGGTATTTTAAAGAAAATGGGTGGCACTTCGTTTGTACATGTCTGCTCGGCGACAAAGATTCATAAATAACGTAAAAGGGAGGGTGGGTGGGTGAGTGAGTGGATGGATGAGTGAGCAAGGGTGGATGTATAGATGGATGGATGAATAGATGGATGGATGAGTGAAAGCATGCATGGGTGAAAGAGGGTGGGTGATTGGATACAAGGGTGGATGATGGGTGGATAAGTGAAAGACTGGATGAATGAAAGGTAGGGAGGATGGATGAAAGGGTGGATGATGGATGAGTGAAAGGAGGGATTGAGTGAAAGGGTGGATGGAATAAAGGAGTGAAAGGGTTGATGGATGGATGAGCGAAAGGATTGATGGATGAGGGAAAGGGTGGATAAAGAGATGGATGAGTGAAAGGATGAATGGATAGGTTTGGAGATGGATGGATAGGTTTGGATATGAAGGGTGGATAGACGGAATGGTGAAAAACCGAATCATTGATGAAAGGAAATGTTAACATATTATTCCATTTCTCTTTCATTTTGTGTAATGAGTTAACCTGCTTTGTTTATATAAACACATTTCTCATGTATTTTGGTATGTGCTGCAACTAATATAGAAGTTGTTAAGTATCATCATGTCTTGCTCTTAGCCCCGCCCCCTCACTACACCTCTAGCTCATTTTAATGAGTACCTGCACTTATTTTTTCCCATTTAAAGCACTGGTTCAGCTGCAACCATGAGCCCCGCAACGAGAGGCCACCCTCATAAAATCAGTCCTGCATGTTTTGGAAACATACTGCCGAGAAAACCTTACCGGCGTGTAACTGTTCGCAGTGTGGTGAGGGGTAAAGTCAAAAACACATTATCAAAATACAAGGAGGAATGTTGTGGTCATACACAGTGCTTTAAATGGGCCGGTACTCACCGGTACTGAGTACCGGCACTTCTCATTTTCACCGCTCTGAGTACCCGCACTTCTCTGCTGCCAAGGAGAGTACCGGTACTCATCAAAGGTAGGCTCATTGTTGCTTTGGCTCACGAGCACGAACAAGGCTGTCCGACAGCCAAAGCGCCTCTAGCCCAAGCTGAGCCACCTCTAAACAATTCAGCAGGGCTCACCTGCATAATGTCCGGTGTTCACCACCACGCTGTGTTTGACAGAGCAGGGTCCATTCAGGCCCTATGCTGTCAATCACATTCACACCATGGTGTGCATTTGCGCACACACTCTAATCCAGGCATCCCGCTGACAGCAGCAATAGCAGCAATTAAGAAAGCCACGGGAGATAAGGAGTGTAAAATGGCCTTTATCCCACCTGAGTCTTTTGTGCGAGTGTCTGTCTGCTTGTGTGTGGGTGTGTGTGTGTGTGTGTGTCTGTCTGTCTGTCTGTCTGTCTGTCGAGTGAAAGAGGGAGAGAATCCAGACACTAGGGAGGTGTTTTAAAGGACATTCTTGGAATGCTTTGTGTGAGCATTGCTGCTTGTTTCTGTGAGTGCGCACTCAAGAATATGTAAGTATTCGGCCACATAGTAGAAGTGTCTTATATGTCTTGTCCTTAGCCCCGCCCCTAGCCCCACCCACTTGCTACACTCGTAGCTCATTTTAAGAGTACCTGCACTTATTTTTTCCCATTTAAAGCACTGGTCATACATACTGTTAAGAGCAACAATACCAACATGGGACCAGCCTAGGTCTGAACAGAAACACTGCCAACATATTACCCGACTGCAGCCAGTGCTGGCGTGGGAGCTGTATTGGCATAGCATATATATGAATGTATTCGTTTGGGTATTGCGCGGGGGCAGCGAGTTGACAGTGTGGGAGGCTCCAAGGACTGGACGGGTTTTGCTTCCGGGTGGCAGAGTGGCGCGAGGCACAGCTTGTCTTGAAATTAATCTTGATTTCAAGACATTTTGAAATTGAAAAATCTGCTGCACCCAGTTCTGTAGCCAGTAAGCCAGCCAGCTGCAGGCCGCCCCAGGGGAGCACCCCGGACCCAGGCTTCGTATGGGGAGTCAGGTGGACTTCCTTCCCTTTGGACGGAGGAGTTTGACCCTCCACAGTGAAAATAAGAATCAATCGGTTATGTCGGGATCCCTAGTCAGACAAAGGCTGGCTCCAGATTCTACCCGAGGTCACCCACTTCCAGGATACCGACCTTCAGGAGATCCTGCATCCGAGGCCGGCTTGCAATTCCAGTATATGCCCAGGGTGTTAAAGAGCTTTGCAAACGATGTATGTTGAGAGGACAAGCATTTTTACACCAGGAAAACAAAAAAGCAAAGTACGTTCCCAGTGACTGCGGACACACCAAATATAGTTGGTGGTGCGATCTGACTTGCTCAAGTTAAGATATCTAATTACATTAGGCTTCCCCTCCAAGTCCCTTAGCCGCCGAGATTCCTCTGAGTTATAAAATGCATTGGCCAATTGTCTTCTTATTTACCAGGGGCGGCTCCTCCATTATGGCAGAGGAGTGTCACCTCCCCTGCTGAAAGCCAGCAGAGGCAAAGGCCAAAAAAAAATGATAATAAAGCATTTTTATTATAATTTTATTTTTCGTCCTGCAGGCAGTTACTGTGAGCCAAGGGAGGGGCGTGGCCACCCACACTGACACTGCAGCTGCACCACCAGGGAGGAGGAGGGGGGGGGTGGCAGGCACTGGCAAGTGTGCATGACGATTTGGCCAGCCCCTTGGGGCCGGCCAAACCATAATGTGCACTTAGCATTTCTCCACCCGAGCTGTGTTGTACAGCTGGGTAGAGAAACCAACACAGGCTTCCAATCTATGTCTGAACGACAAACCGAGGTGCTCAGACCAATCCCAGCGCTGCTCACATGCTGGGACTAGTATTCCTAGCATGGGAAACATTTTTTATTTTATTATTCGTCCTGCAGGCTGCGACTGTGAGCCAAGGGAGGGGCATGGCCACCCACACTAACGCTGCAGCTGCACCACCAGGGAGGAAGGGGGAGTGACGGGCACTGCCAAGTGCGCCTGACCATTTGGCCGGCCAAACAGTCATGCGCATTTAGCATTTCTCCACCCGAGCTGTTTTGTACAGCTTGGTGGAGAAACCAACACAGGCTCCAAGTCTATGTCTGAGCGCCATGCTAGTATTCCCAGCATGAGTAGTGCTGGGATTGGAAGCTGGGAGCCTGCACAGTGTGCAGCAGTTCCTGGACGGGAAGCGAGGAGCGGGAGTAGGGCGCCGACTGTCGGAGCAAGGTAAGTGCAATTTTCTTTATTTAAAATTCTATTTATTTATTTTTTGCTTGTGTTCCCCCTCCTCCCGCCCCGCCCCACCACTTCACAATATGAGTGGCTGCTACTGTTATTTATACTGGCACAGGATAATGGATCCATAAAAATAGATTGCATCCCAATTTTGGAGTATTCGGCCTTCACATATGCAATCCTCGTAATTAGTAACCCTCTGTCTAAATAGAGACAGTTCATTATAATATCTCTTGATAAGGCAGCCTCGGGAGTTCTCCAAATCGTGAGCCACAATAAGACTGGCCGCACCCTAATCAGATCTGCTAAGTAAGAGAGCCCATGTTCTTTATGATAAATAAAATGCGAGGCTGATAAAGGAACAGATGAGCTTTCTACAAAATGTGTTCTCTTCATGCTGGATGGCCAAACAGTTTGCGATTGCCCACACCTCAGCCCCATACATAGAAATTGGTAAGCATTGTAACTTGTATTTTTGTAACAAGTGACAAGAGAACCCCTCTCCCCCCCACTGGTTGTGGGAGGCTGCATAACGACCCATTGGCCATGGAGAATTCGATAGAACTGTACACAATATTGGGAGACCATGACCCATGAGCAGAACAAATAATGCCTAGACATGGAAAGGTATTAATACTGCTTAAGCAATGAGTACCAGTTGTCATATTCGAAAAGAATATGCACTTAGGGCTGCAAGACGTAATATAAGACTTGGCAAAATTAGTCTTTAGATCAAGAGAGGCCATAAAATCAACAAAGGCATGCACTAACTGACGCAGTGCCTTGGGGGTGCGTGCCATAAGCACTGCGTCATCCGCATAAAGGACTGAAGGGAGCGCCTTGCCTTTGATGTTAGGTACATCTAGAGTGGCACATACTAAGAAAGGGTGAAGATCATTAATATAAAGGATAAATAAAAGGAGGGCCAGCACACATCCCAGCCTCACTCCACGATGAATGCCTATGTCTCCTGACACCTTCCCCTGCATGCTAATTACCCTTCCCCTCATGTTCATATGCAGATAAGCAAGGAAATGAACTAAAGCTATATCCAAGCCCCGCGCAATAAGCAGACGCCACAGTTTAACCCGGTCCACACAGTCGAAAGCTGATGATAGGTCCATGAATGGTAAATAAAGAGGGGATTGTTTAGCTGCCTTGTATTTTCCTAAGACCAAATTTAAGTTGAGGCACTGCTCAATCATTCTTACTTTATGCCTAAACCCATATTTGCATTGATTTAAAACTGGTTAATCTCGCACCCAATCCATAATCCTATTGTAGATAATTCAACCCAGTATTTTAGCAGTAGTATCAATTACTGAAATCAGCCGATAGCAATCTGGAAGTGGGCGATCCCCTTTTTTAAAATAGGCACTATGATAGATGTACCCCATGTACTGGGCAGAGAGGAGTGGGTGAGGTTATTTAAAACGTCATAGGAAGGGGAGCCCAAAAGATAACGTTACTTTTTATTAAATCAAGGGGAACCCCATCGGCCTGGCACCTTGCCGCCAACACTTTTATTAATGCCGTCCTCAACTTCCATTAGGGTCATCTGAAAGCGTGATATAGCGCAGAGATCTATAGTAAAAGTGTCCGGGGATGATAGTACTGCATATATTTTACCGAAATGCTTCTCTCACATATTACTAACAAGATGACGTGATAGAGCTGCTGGGTCTAATATTACGCTTCAGCTCATATACAGTGGTCCAGATCGATTTACTATTGCCCAGCTGTGATGCGTGGACTAACATTTCCCATTGTGTTACAACTAACTCCTGCCATCGTTTAGTGGTGATTATTTTTTTATTGCTTGCGCAGAAGCGCCACTAATACTGAGTCCCTGGATTTAGATACCAGGGCTAGGTGAAGTGCCCTATTTGCTGCTGAGCATTCAGAATTAAACCATCTTGGGGTGTCTGGTGTACACTGCAAGGGTTTCAGGAGAGCCTTCCTGATCCCAGAACAGAGATCCATAAAGGCCTCCACCTCCGGACAACCATGGTCCTCCTAAATCAAACACAGTCACCAACTCCAGGTTCGCCCCTATTATTACATTAAAGAATTGTACAGGATCATGCATTCTCCACACCAGCCTCAGGTTATCAGCAGCAGGTTGCAAATTATAGGCCCCAATATCCCGCCTAAACTTTTCCCTCAGGACGGAGTAATAGCATGATTTCAATGAGATTGTGGTCACCATAACTAGATGGAACAACCTTGCCGTGTAAGATTAAGTTCTCTCGATTGTTGGTGACAAAGACGTGGTCTATTATTGAGAGGCCGCCTCTACACTTAAAAGTAGGTACCTCACCACTAGACAAACCCACAATTACCAGTGTGTTTGCCAAATTGGAGTATGAATATGAAATGTTTAACTGTCACTGCAGGCCTATTTTTGTGCGGCTCATGAGAAGTAAATCAATCAATCAATCAAAGCTTTATTTCGATAACAAAGTATCTTAAAAGCATTAGCATTCTTACTTCCATCCAAAAAAAAAGAAATATACAGAATACATAAAACTGTATATAAAAGCATAAAAATCCATCAGTGCATATGATTCATGATAGCCCAAAGCTAACAAGGGTGAGCTGCAGGATGTGAGAGCACAGTACAATAGTAAGAATAAGTTCGGTTCTAGCTCTCCACATCTAAAGTGAGAGTGTGTCTTAAGCTATACAAATCGTTCTGGTTAAAAATAGCATAAGAACATAAAATTCATCAAATTGCCCCAAACAGGCTACAGTAAAAAAAATGACAGTGCAATTTAGAGTGTACAAACCATTTTAGCTAATAGTAAATCATCTGTGTAGAACATGCTTCCCAAATGCTTTCCGCCTAATTTGGGAGGATGGACCGTGAAGTCATTCAAAGTGGATGCCAAGTCAGCAAATAAAAAGGTTGAAGAGAAGTGGTGCAAGTATGCATCCTTGTTTCAGGCTGGCTGTGGTTGGAATATTTCTAGAGACGGTGATTCCATCCCATACCTTTATGCAGACCCACATACTTGTTTGCAGCTCCATTATTGCCTTGAATAGATGTTGTAGAATACCAAGGGCAACCAGTTCTACCCATTCCTTTTCTGAATCCGGTCTGGTTTTTCAGCATGACGCCATTGTTAGATACCCAGGACTCAAGATCCTCTAGGAGGAGGCTCCCATAATATTTTGCATTGTTGACCAACAACAACATTTGCCATTAGTTTCCCAGGATTGAAGGGTCCCCGCCTTTAAAGATTGGATGTATGATGGCCCCTCGCCATGAGTCTGGGATCTGACCATTCTTAAGCGCAGTGTTAAAATTTTGGCCCATATAGGCGGATTGTCATTAACTAGCACCTAGGGAAGGCCGTTAGGGCCGGGAGCACTGTCTGACTTACATTTGCTGATGATGCACTCTATTTTTCATACTGTGCACAAGGTGGGCAAGTGGTGCAGAGAGACTGGTGGGTGTGCTCAGATGAAATGATGGGATCCTTTGGCTGCTCCGAAGATTGAAGGTGTGAAACCCAAGCGTCTTCAGAAATGTTGACATTATTAGCAGCTATGTGTCGGTGGTAACTCCCAAGAGAGGTGCCCTCTCTCTATTTTTTTTCTTTCCCCTTTTCCCCCGTACAATAGTATTTTCACCTTGCCCATTGTCCGCAAGGCCTAATGATGTATTTGAAATGTTGGTACCAGGGAGTTTTATGTTGAGCTTCCCTGAGACATGAGCGCAGAGGCAGTTGGTGTAACAACAGCTGTGGCTGAGGTGTATCCTGTTGTACTTGTAATAAACTCTACTTTGTTCAACAAGCATCTCCTTGGTGTTCAAGGATCCAGATTCAACACTGGCGACAGAGGACAGAATGCAGAGATAACATCGAGACAGCTAACATAGAGGAACACCCCAACACGCCTGTTGGAGCATCTTAAGTGAAGGGTGCATTGGACGCTCACCTCTGCTGGTTGACCATGAGTACTCTGGGACCATAAAGAACGAGTAAACTTCTCATAGACTCGCACATCACATCGATTTAGAGAAACGCAGCATCCTCTTTAGACGCTTGATGGTGTAGTTCACCTTGCGCGTAAAGACAGTAAGCGTATTGTCAACCCAAGTACTCCCAGTTGTCATAGGGAGGAGACCGCACAGGGTTATTGTGCATCAGGCGTTGAGAGGACATTTTGTGCTGCTGGAGTATGGAGCACTTGGAGAGACCGGCATTGAGCATGTGATCAAAGTGGTGGTTTGGAGGCATTGTGGAAACCGGCAGAGCAAAACGTCTGTTCGCCAGCTGGAGTGTGAAGACCACTTTTGAATGTCCGAGCGTGTATTTATCTACAGCGCTCCATGACAATCTCCTTTCAAGCCTACTGGGGGAAGTCTCGCCCTGACAAGCCAAGGTAACAGACTAGCCCATTCCTCCAGCCTCAAAGAACTGATTCCTCTGTTCGGTGACTGGGCCGACACTTGCGGCATACAGGGAGCCTCAGTTTAAGGAGAAGATCATTTCCGCCTGATATTCGTGAGTGCCAGCAAGAGAAACACCCCACCGGTTTGACTGGTGTTTCGACCGGTGTGACAGGCGAGGAGCCGTCAGATGTTTAGAGCTCCAGCGTGTGAAACGCCTCACATTCCGCCGAGTCGCTTCTGTTTCGGCGCGGTCTTAACGGTTTTCCAAGTACCCTATGGGAACATTTGTGCAGAACATTCTCATTTTTTTTAAGGGAACCAAGCGTGCATGTAACCTACCAGTAACTTTGTCTGCAGCAGGACAGTAGTTCTGTGGGAGTGCCATTACATGATCATCTGAAAGACCTTCGGCCCACCCCGTTCTCCTCCGGAAGACTACCTGGTGGGAGAAACGAGGGTATACAAGTGTGAGAGGCACCCAGAAGGAGCTTTCTTCAAATCAAGCAGGCATCTCTACAAAGAACAGCACCACCTAGTGGGAGCAGTTTTTATTTTTTTATATTTCCCCATTATTCCAGCATTCTCTTAAATGTATACAAAATTAGAAGGAGAAAGGGGAACTGTCTTTGTTATCTGCTAACTGCTTTCTGTTGCAGGAGATTCTAACAAGTGTAGTTGGTGCCAGAGAACATTAATGGAACTATGCACAGTTGAATACTGATATAACGTTTGAATAACTGTTTAAGTTGCAGGTAGTTTGAATCAGGAACGTGCACTCCTCATCAGTGGAATTATATTTGCTGTTGGTTGATCAATTAGAAGTATTAGAATACAGCTATGCAGAATGTAATGCCCCCACCATTTTTCATGTCCACCCCTGGAGAGCCACCCCTGAAAGGGAACTAGTGAAACATAGTATTCCAAATATATGCAGTAGTTTGTGACCCCAACTTGGGTTTGGAAAGGAAGGCATCACTGCTGCTGCATTACTTAGGAGCAGGAGATTTTGGGACACTTGCCCGACCTTGGCACAAATGATGCGAGATGGCTCCATGAATATGAAATAAGCATAATAAAACTAGATAACCACGTCTTACCTAAAGTCAGCACCATAATTGAGCACTATCACTTTGGGAAGAGGTACCAGACAGAAGGGGAAACAGTGTAACAGTTTGTGTCAGACCTAAGGAAACTGGCTGCTAGCTGTAAGTTTGGGGCAACATGTGAGGAACAAATAAGGGATCAGTTTTTACTTGCATGTAAAATAGAAAGATTAAGAAAGGAATTGTGGTTAAAGGAAGATCCACCCCTGAGGAAGGTGTTAATAGTAGCCAAACAAGTAGAATACCTGATGCATTGTGTAAAAGAGATAAAATAAGACCGAGGAAAAAACTAAAGTGAGTGAAATCATGGACGAATTAAATGATATCTTGGTGGTCAAAGGGACAAGGGGGGAGCCCAAATACAATAAAGGGGGGGTTGACATTTAGAGGCAATTGTTACAGATGTAGGAAATCAGGGCACATGGCCGCCCGCAAAGAGTGTCATGCATTGAAAGTAATGTGCAATAAGTGCAGGAAAAAAGGTCACTTCAGGATCTGCTGCAAAAGTAATGCATACTCCAGAAAATATCCCAAAAGTTGTGTGACACAAGTATGTGACAAGATTATATTACAAGTAAAGGAAGGGGGTTTGAGCAACCACAAAGATGTCATAAGCAGTGAGGGACAAAATGTAGAAGCAATGTTTGATTCATGTTCAAAGTTGACGATAATTTCTGAAAACATGTTTGAAATTTTTTTTAAAGGTAAAAAGAAATGGTGTGAAATGGATATCAACCTGGAGGGTATGGTGGACAACAAATACAAATGGAGGGATACTTTTGCGAAAGCATCGCTTACAAACATAGATACACAGTCACAAAAGTGTACGTTTCACACAAGGGGGATAATATTCTGGGATGGCCGGCACAGAAGGATCTAGGAATGTACCTCAATCCCAACAAAGACACACAAATATTGGTTCAGAGTGTAGATAAAACGCCAACTGGAATAAAGAAAGAATTCCCCGAAGTCTTCACTGATCTGTTAGGTTGTCTGAAACACTACGTACGCAGAATAAAACTAAAGGAAAACTCTCAACCAGTTTCAGCCAGAGTAAGGAGTCTTCCATGCATGAGGCAGTAAGGGAGGAGTTGGATAGACTATGTAGCCTGGGAGTATTTGAACCAGTAGAAGTCACGGAGTGGCTTGCCCCAATAGTAGTAGCAACGATAAGTGATGGGGCAATACGTCTATGCATAGATCTGAGAGCACCGAATAAATAGGTAGTGGTAGACAAATACCCCCTACAAAACATCACAGAAATGTTAACCAAAGTAGCAGGAGCCAAGGTTTAATCCACCCTGGACCTGACTTCCACATATCACCAAATCAGATTACACCCAGAATCCCAAGAACTCACAGCGTTTATAACTCACATGGGGGTGTACAAGTTCAAACACATGCCGTGTGTCTGCAGCCGCAGTTTTTCAAAGGATAATGATCAGTATTCTCTATGGGATCACAGGGGTGTTCTGCTACCAGGATGATGTGTTCGTCTTTGGGGAGAACAATGAACAGCATGATCAAAGAATCAAACATGTTTTGAGAAGAGTCAAAGAGCAGGGACTCACTGTAAATAAGGAAAAGTGTAAATAGACTGCCCTTCAAAGACTCCATACTGAACCTAACATCCCCCCAAGAATAAAGAAGCAGTCAAGTAATTTCTGAGGATGCTAGAGCTTTATAGTAAATCTGTCAATTATGCTAGACGAACATACCATATTCGTTCACTAGTAAAACATGGGGTACAATTTGACTGGAATGAGGAGTGCCAAAAAGAATTTGAGGACACCGAAGCAGCATTAGCAATAGCTCCCAATCTTAAGGCTTTCATACCAGGCAGGCAGAATGTGATAATGGCCGATGCCAGTTCCAAAGGCCTGGGGGTGGTGGTGATACAAGTGACTGCGAAGGGCGTAGAGACAATTGCTTTTGCATCCCATCATTGGGACTGGCTGAGAATAATTATTCAGTTATAGAGAAGGAGGCCCTGACAGCACCTGGGCAATCAACAAGTTCAGAAATTTCATATGGGGTACAAAATTCACCTTGAGGACTGACCATAAGCCTCTCACCGAGGTGTTTACCAAAAAGGGGTTAAACTCCATATCGAGTAGAATTGGAAGGTGGGTGGGTAGTCTCCAGGAATATACCTTTGGGGTGGAATATGTCCCTGGCGTGAGAAACTATGCTGCAGATTGCCTCTCACGCCTTGTCGGAAACCTGGAAGAAAAGAGGGAGGGTGCCACTCTACAAGAGGAAGATGATTTAGACGTGCAGTGTGAAAACGTTTGTGTCATTGCCCAGGGGATGGTAGAGGGGAGACAGTGGACAGAAGAGTTGAAGTCTGATCTGCTGTTACAGAGGGTTTGTGAAGAGACACAAAAAGGGTGGACCAGTCAAGAGAAACATGAGCAGCTCATACCATTCTGGATGGTAAAGGTGGAATTGTCTATAGTGGATGGTTTTTCTTTAGGGGCACCAAGTTAGTTCCCACCAAATCTACAAAGGAAAACTTATCGATTTGGCACATGAAGGACACCTTGGGATCACAAAGAATAAGCAGAAGCTACGTCGAGACTTTTTGTGGCCGAACATGCACCTAGACATAGAGAGGAAGATAAGGGAGTGCATACCATGTTCGGCTAGCGACAAAGTATTGAAATTACACACACCACCCCTGTACTGCAGACCACTATCGAAGGGCCCATGGATGGATGCAGCTTTGGACATAGTAGGTCCTTTGATGGGAATGAAGCAATCACCTTACATTCTAGTGCTAGTAGATCTTTACTCCCATTGGCCGGAACTGAAGTGTGTCTCAGAGATCAACACCAAGTCATAAACTTTCTGATGGAGATATTCCTTAGGGAAGGGTTGCCTACCTCCATACTGACAAACAATGGAGTCCAATTCTGCTCCCAGGAAATGAAGGAGATCCTACATTGCCATGGGATAAGACACACATTTTGTGCTCTGTTCAATCCGGAATCCAACGGGATGGTAGGTAGAATGACTGAACAGAACCATCAAGGAGGGTATTCGGCTAGCCAAACTCAGTGGGTTGTGCAGGTGAGAAGAAGTAATGAAACGCTTGGAAGCCTACAGTTTGACACCACACCAAACTACCAATGAAACACCTTTTGAGCTGATGAAAGCTAGAAAGCCCAATTCAAGGCTAGTGCCAGATGGATGAAGTGGCACAAAGGTTGGGTGGACATCACTGAGAACACACAACAGAAGGAAAGAGAATATAGGTTGCAGGTTGAAAGGAAGATGAGATATGACAAAAAACACGGGGCCAAATAAGTAGGTGACCTGGTCAAGATCAAGGCTCCCACTGGACGGGCAAAGTGGTCAGAATACACAGAACCAATGAGCATTGTGAAGCGACTCAAGAATGCTGTGAAAACCCAAGATGGAAGGATTTGGAACATGGGAAGGGTTGCAAGGTGCACCATCCCTGAGAAAAGTCATTACATTTGCTTTCCTCTGTGCTGGTGCACTCAGAGAATCTAGCGCTTCTGCAGCGCTTGATAGAGAAAAGGCCAGAAGTCCCATTAGGTCAAGTTGGATAAGAGGCCGCCCAAGTTTCCTCAAGGACTATGCAGTCACTACTACTTGAACTATACTGTTTTTATTCGCCTCTTTCAGGCATAGCGTTAAGTTGATTTTAAATTTAAGGTGCCAGGATTTTTGGTGTTTTCTGCATCCCCATTTTTCCATTCCCATTCCCCCCCACCTCCCCTCTGATTGCATGAGGGTCCTAAGTTGGAGAGAAGGCGGACATGTGGTATCTCCCAAGAGAGGTGTCCCTCTCTCTGTCCTTTCCCCTTTTCCCCCCATACAATGGTGTTTTCACCTTGCCCATTGTCCATGAGGCCTGATGATGTATTTGGAATGTTGGTGCCAGGTAGTTCTATGTTGAGCTTCCCTGAGGCACGAGTGCAGAGTCAGTTGGTGTCTCAACAGCTGTGGCTGAGTTGTATCCTGTTGTACTTGTAATAAACTGTACTTTTTCATGAAGCGTCTCCTGTGTGTTCAAGGATCCAGATTCAACAGTGTCCTTTTTCAAGATTGTTTATAAGTACCCAGAATTTATTGGATTCGTGGCTTTCACTGGCTGCAAGCAGTTTGGCTCAAAAGATGTCTGCATGGTTATTATTTGGCTCCCAGATCTTGCTTTTGTATTGTCTTCGTAACACCCTGACCTTTGCTATGATGTCTTCGTTTGAACGGTGGCAGGCTAATATCGTAACTCCCTGTTTAGCGCCCTTTTTAGGGACCTTAATGCTGGAAGGAGACTGCGGGGCTTGCCGGTCTCAGAGTCAGTTGGTGGACATTGCAGGTAACTGTTTTTTGGCAGGCGAGTATAGTTGTTGCTAAGGTCTCCCATGTATTGATGGGGTTTTGGGAGTTTGGTGATGAAGTAGCTAAAAATGCTTCAAGCACTGACTTAATTGAGTTTGCAATGTCTACTTAATAACCCTGTTAAATTAAGGGGGAGTCTAATTTAAACCTGTATACAAATATATGTATGATATGGGTCATTTATAGCATTAGATGTTTTAAAAAAGTATGTTGCATCAAATTAACAAAACTCCATTTTGCAGTCTCTCCACAGATGGCTCCAGCTGTCTGTCGCAGATAGCATTGTATACAATATTCCACTGAGCCTATCCATGCTCAATATTTGATGGCTTTCATATCCAGTTCAGTTGTCTTGTTGTTGTAGGTGGATTTCCTCCCTATTCTGTATTTGACCCACCATCAATAGGTTTGTCATTCACACTGCTCGTTAAAAAATAGGACATTTCTTCCATCTCGGCTAAACTACCCCAACGTCCATTTCATCAGCTTTTCTAAAATAAAAACTGTTTTAATTTCACATTTCATATTATTTTTTCACATTACCTATGCTCCATTAGATTTTCAATTCCAGCAGAAACGGAATTACTTCCACCCAGCTGACCCTAAGAGACAGGCTGGTAGTCGTCAGAGAGAAGAAATAAGGCAGTGCATCCGCCCACTCAGAGGAGACCTGATTAAGTAAAGGAAATTATTGCCTTGCCCATGGTATGTGCTCTTATAGCTGCTGCTAGAAAAATCCAGAACCTAAACAAAACGACAACACATCGTGTACATTACTAATAATATCTAGTGATAAGTGATACTAAGGTTTTGGACAGCCCATAAACCCTGCCTAGCAAAACAGGGGCAGCCGGTGGTGACAAGTAACAGAACTCTTCCCCTTCATAATATTTTTGCCAAGATAGTAAAAGCAAACCAAGCATTGGCAATGCCAATTGGTCTGGACTGGGTGTTTAAATACTTGCAGACGATACCAATTTGGCATTGCCAGTGCTTGTTGAGATCTGTGGCGTTTTGTAAAGTCACGTATTTCTATTGGCATGATAATCGTGTTTCACACATTTTATATTATTGAGTTCCTTACCATGTAATATATTTCATCCTCCAAAACGATCTTGCCTTATGCTGAGACATATTGTTTTGTGTCCCTGCATAAATTCAATTTGAAATTAACATTAAAAATTGATCAAAGAATAAAAATCGAATATACGTTTACGTGACATGTTTTCTATAAATAGATGCAGTTGTATTATGTAAAAAAATTGCAATTTTAAGGAATGTGAGGCAAGCACGTGTCCCCTGGCCACCCGTACGATGGACTATTTCATTTTTACCTTTTAAATATAAAAACAAGTCCTTGCACTGCTTTTAGAGAGCTAAGCTCTATCTGTAGTTCGAGATTGTTATCTTTCGGTGGACACTCACTGCAAACATCTTTTAAGCTTGTTCTCTTTGTTGAATGTGTCTGAATCCCTCTCTGAAAACAAACTCTTCTTTGCCTGGCTTTTCGCTTGGCTTACAAAGAAGCGTGGACAGTAGTTCAAAGATCTCTTAATTGCTGTCTTTGATTGAATAGCTTTAAAACCGTTTAGATGGCAAAACAAACTTAATGACGCATTCGCGAAGAGAAGAAAAGGTTGGAGTGACAGTCGAAATGTTTGCTAAGGTCTCATCGCGTGAATATCTGAGACATCATATTTCATTTGGAAAATGTAAGTTTTATTTGTCTTATTTATAGCTCCCCTGCCTTTGAAACGTACTTTTAAAATAAACTGCGACAGAAACGTTTGAATTGTTCAGTTTGTTTTTGTGACATCCTAGCTGAGTTGTCTCTTTTAGCTTGGAAGTTCAGTAGTCTTTTTCTCCTGCTGTTTCCATTTCTATTGCAGTTTCTTTTATTTTTGAATTTATCACAGTAACACATGTGAGAATGTGAATTATTAGTTGGGGTGGTTGTGCAGCCTCACCAAGTAATAATGTCACTATTCTGTATCAGGTCCACTTAGGTTACCTTAGTTTAACTCAGTCTTGGGTAACTGTGGCACAGAGCAGTCAGGCTTAACTTAAAGGAACAAATGTAAAGCATTTGTCGGTACCAAAGCAGTCAATACGTTGAAAACCCAACACAATAAACATCCCACTCGAAGTGCAAAACACCAACCACGGTTATCTGTTCATGCTGGGCTGGGTCAAGCTCGAAAGTTAAGGTTAACCAGGATGGAGCGCGGATTAGATGCAGGGACCAGATTTGTCACAGGTGAAAAGTTTACCCTCTGACTTAGTCTTTTTCCTAGAGCAATTTTCTCGTCAGCAGGACAGGCTGTCGCTGGCTGCCATGGGGAAAACCAGCAAGTTGAATCTGACCAGCAGTGCGACAATGCCACCTGTGGTTCAGCGGTGGTCCTATGGTAACCTCTGTTTTTTTTTTTTTTTTTTTTTTAATGAAAAGTTAAGGGAAAGTTGCTGAGTTTCCACTTTTGCAATCTTGATGGGGAGCGAGTACTCTCTTACACCAGACATGGGTCCAGGACCTACTGGGCACAACTTGGTGAGTTAGGACTCAATCTCCCAGAAGCCACCAGCAGGGACCAGAGTAAATCCAATCGGAACTGGTCATCTGGCCTCTTGTATGTTGCAAGCTTCTTGCAGCCTTTGTGTTCCTGGAGCTTAATAGGAGGCTAGCCAACTAGCCCTTGGAGTCCAGTCTTCTCTCTTAAGGTGAGACGGGTCCAGTCCTTTGGGGTTCTCTCCATGCATAAAACAGCAGGCTCAGTCCTTCTTCTGAGTTCCAGTCATTTGGTTCAGCAGGTGCAGTCTTCTGTCTGTTTTCCACAGGTCCAGCAGTGTTCTGCGGTAGGTAGCCAGGGGGGCCACTTTTATGCCTTGCACTAGCTTGTGGGTGAGGGAGGGACTCCCTAACCATTAAGAAAAAAGTTCCCAAAGGCAACCCTACCCTCTTTGAAATCATGTGCACAGTTCTCCTGCTACTCCTGTTCAACCAAATGCTCATCAACTCTCCCCTTTACCATTTGCACCCACGTTTTAGAGGAAGAAGAGCAAGTAAGAGGTGATCCCTCAAAGGCTGAGTTCCTATCATTTTCTTCTGAACATAAAAAAGATTGCTGATAAGCCCTCTGAGTTGGTTTTCTAGGATGTAAAGGGGTTCTGTACTCCCTAGTCTGCACCCCCAAACTGTTTCAAATACTTGGGTGTCTGACGTTTTTCCCATCCTGAAGTCTTCCGGCACCTCTAGTCTTCAGAGTATGACAATAATTCTCCCTCCGTTAATCCCATCCTCCTCAACTTCTGGTTTGGTAACTGTGCTCTTTCTGTGGACCTTGCTGATGGTTCCTTTTAGAGTTTTCATCTGGTTCTTCTTTGGTCTTGAGTACATATCATCTTCACTGTTATTGCCACTACTCTCAGGATTTCATACTTGGTCCACAGGGTGCATAATACTTTCTATTGCAGATTTTGACTTTGTGCTGGTATGATAATTTCTCCTGTGCACAAATTGAGGCCTCATAGGTTGCCTAGGAGTCTTGCTATGCTTTTTGCTTAGTGAGGAATGTAACCCTTCGTGATTTTTCTTTGGTTCATTTATGAGGGAGCCCTTGCAATGCTTTAGAGTAGCACCAACTGAACAGGGACCGAATAACTGGAGATCTGCCACATACAACTGGCCAACAGAGGACTCAAATTTAGTCCAGCACTGCCGGTCCTGACTAGTAACATTTTGCAGCCACTTCTTGGCATTTCACAATGACAATCAGACTTGAGATGATCTTAACAAAGTCTATCCCAGCAGAACTCTCCAGCGCTTTAACATATGCTTGCTCAGGACCATAAACTTTAAACAAAATATCTTTGAATGTACAGCCCAGTATAGTAACCAGCTAAGTGGACTGTGAACATAAGAAATACAAAAAGGGACCTGCAGAGCTGCTCAAAGCTGCCAGCTTCCTGAAAACCATAAACGTTGCACATATATCTCACACTTCTTTATCCATCACACTCCTAAGTGCTGTGTCCCATAACACTATAATCACACCTCAGTGGTCCTCGTGCACAAGATTAAAACACTTTCCACACAGGCTCCTAAGAAAGGCAACACACATCCATTGAAACATCCTACATGGTGTAGTGTGTTACCCGTGTGGTCAAGTGCTTTGGCACCCCGCAGAGGGGTAGTAAGTGCTACATGAATGTTGGAATCCAATACAATAATTTCCTGGGGGTTTGGCCCAAAATAATCGCATAGTGCCTTGCTCTGCCAAACTGAAACATGGCAGAATCTTTCTTCCCTTGGTTAGAGCTATGCGCACACTCCTGAGGTGTGTCTAATATAATGAGCAACTTCCTCTGTAAAACCAGTTCTGCGACGCGTCTTCCCCCCACTGGGATTGTTACCACTCTGGCTACTTAGACAATGGCAGGAGCAGGCCTAGGTGTGGGTTACATCTGCCTGTGAAAAGTCTGCCCCTTTGAAACTAGTACTGTTGGTGGCCACATCCCCCAAGCAATCCTGTCAGGACGGGGTCACACATCCTCACAGCAAAGACCCTTTTGTTCCCTTTGCTGAGAGCAATTCACACCCTGAGCAGGCTGTCAAGTGACAGTTGGGAATTTGCTCAGAAAGGACTACTAGAGGCATTAGGCAGGAAAATGCCAACTTTCTAAAAGTAACATTTTCAAAATGGTAATTTAAAAACTGGCTTTACCATCAGATTGGGTTTTAAATTCAAATTAATTTGAGTCCTTGAATCATGGGTCTAGCTATTTCCAAACCAAAGTTATACATTATAATGTGTTATAATGTAACCCAGTGCCTTTCTATAAGAGAGACAACCTTGCCACAGTGGCAAACGACTTTGGAGATTTTTCACTGCTAGGACATGTAAAACTTAAGAACTCATGTCCAACTTTTTAAATACCATGCGCCCTGCCTTATGGGCAATTAGGGCCTACACTAGGCATGACTTATAGGCATTAGCAAGAAAGGTTTAGGCCTGGCAAAAGATTTCTTTTGCCAGGTTGAATTTGCAGTTTTAAATTGCCATGCTAGGCTGCAGTGTTAGGCCTAGAGTCATGTTTCCACTTTGTCACTGTAGTGGTGGCGCAATCCGTGCTGAAGTTCATGAGTGGCATTTAACTTACTGGTCCTGAGTACACAGAGTACCATATACTCAGGACTTATAGGTAAGCTAAATATGACAATTGGTTATTAGCCAATTGCACATATACTTTAAGGATCAGAGCAAATACAATGGGCCCTGGACATTAGCTCCCCTGTAATCATAGTCCGTAAACTAGCACTAAGTCACAAAACACCTTTGCCTGCTCTCCACAAAAAATTATAGGGTTATAGTTATGTGTATTTTGTCTCTCACATATATATGCAAAGATAGGAGATGAACCGCTGAGCACGTTTCTATCTTGGCAGCTCAAGAATTAATTGGCCTAATCCATGATCTTTCTGTTCTCCATACTTTTTCTTAGATCCCCGAGCAGCCAGAAAATAAACATACCCCCCACTTTGAACTAAAGCTCTGATGGCACCAAGCAAGCAAAGCAAGTGAGCCCTGCTCGCCCTAGAAGAGCTCCCTTGTCTTTTACATCCAAGTAGCTATCCATTCATACTTTCATCCTTCCACCTGTGCTGATATACAATATTTAATCTTTAAATTCTGTCATCATTAATTCTTTCATCCATCATTCAGTCTTTCCCCCATACCATCCATCCATTGAGCCATCAATCCATCCACAGTGCCATACATCAATCAACTTTGCCGTCCATCTGTCATCCACTCTGCCATTCACTCATCCATCCAGTGTGCCACCCATCTGTCCATCCATCCACTCTTCCATCCATCCTCTGCCATCTCTCCATCGATCCACTCTGCCATCCATCCTCTCTGCCATCCATCTTCTACTCTGCAGTCCATCCACTCTGCCATCTATCTATCTATCCATTCATCCACTCTTCCATCCATCCTCTGTCACATATCCATCCATTCATCCATCAATCCCACTCTGCCATACATCCATTCATCCATCCATTCACCCATCCTCTCTGCCATCCTGGCATCAAATCATCCATCCATGCACCCATTCTTCCATCCTTGCTGCCATCCATCAGTCCACTCTGTCATCCATTCACTCATTTCACCCACTGATCCAGTCATCCATCCCTTTACTCTGCCATCCTTTCCCCTACCATCCACCTATTCATTCATCCTTTCACCCATTCATCTATCTACAGACTCATTTATCTACTCACTCATACATCCATCCGTCCTTCATTCCTTTCTTTCACCCTTCTTTTTCTGAAATATTCCTTCATTCTTTCCCCTTTTTATATACCCATCTGTTATTTATCTTTGCTACTTTTTGCTCTTCTTTTGACACTGTACTCCTGTATTGTGTTAATTATGACCTTTAATTATGACCTTTTGTAAGCTGAGTTTCAGACAAATGAAGGAAGTGGCCCGATTAGGGTCACCCGGGTCACTAATGACCACCTCTCAGCCTTCCACACAAACTGAAGAGTCGGTCAGACTGTAGAGAATGCAAACCAAGAACTGTTTATTCAAAGCACACTCAGGGCGGAGCCCTGTCTGCCCAGTCGCTAGGAGTGCTGCAGAGGGACTGACATCAGCAAGCATAGAGATACATTATGTACATTTCAGAACCAATGAAAGCTCGCCCACAATGGAATTTTCCAAGCAGATGCAACTAAACAATGAAGTACAGAGAATAAGTTTTGATTATGAGGCCGGGCACACACTATCTACTACCCAAGGTTGCTTTGCCCGTGCCCGCCACTAGACAAGTGGGAGAAGGCCTCTATCTAGTGGGAAAGGTATGCACTAATAAGAACAGTGTATTCATTAGTGAAGCAAAACTTAACCTTGGAGAAACGCAACTCAGCAGAGGCCTTTTCTCAGAAATAGCAAAGGATTAGTTTTGATCATGATTCAAAATGGCACCCAAATAGAAAATGGTGCTGTGAATGCTAACTCACATATGATAATACATAAACGAAATCATTTCTATTCTAACAGACCCTCCTTTTCGCATGAGCTAAAACATTTCCTAAAAAGAACAAAAAAGATACAAATCAATAAAACAGAAAATCATAGGTAAACTTCTTAGGGACACTCCATACTGTCCGCATCAGGAAGGGAGACTGTAAGAAGGGAAGTAGTCTCAAAAATGCCCTCATCTATCTGCATTATGTCATCTATCTTTGTCTGTATCATGATAGCAGCATTGGTGTCATGAATTGATATTTTCCCCTTAGGAGTGAGAAAAGTGGTGCAATAAGAATAACAGAAGGGAAGGCATTGAATAAGGGCACAACAAGACACCAATATAACTTTTAAGTAAATCACCTTTTCAAGAATCCAGCCCCAGCTGCCAAAAAGAGACCAACTCCAGTTCCCACTTTCCATTCCCTTGACATTGTCAAGAATGTCTAAAATGTGTTGAGTAATATTCAGTTCCATATTTGTTATACCGATAACACCCTGATCTCCCACTACTGCGCATACACCACCACTCTTGGCTAAAATGAAATCAACTGCATATCTGGTTTGTTCCGAATATATTTGCATACTCTCCAGCCGAGTAGTGATGTCGCGTAAAATGTGGTAGTATTAGATCAAATTTGAAGCTTGCACCCAAAATATTCTCTGGCTTTCTCATCTCGGGCCATAGAAGTACCACCCAGAGTGAAAATAGAGGAAAGGATGTATCCAAAGGTGATGCCGTTACTATAATTGACCTCTATATCTATCACCCCTTTGCAGAGTTCCTTGGTCAATGTTCTTTTAATACATCTTACTTTAGGCTTTGCACGTTTACAAGGTACACCCAAAGGCACTACCATCCCAAGTGCCACATCGTTTGTACCATTATGGACATTAGAATAAGTCCCATTAGATAAAAAGAAAAACCCTGAGTGTGCATAAATTGGTCTATCATAATCCACTGCAGAATATCAGGAATTCCACCCAAAGGTACTGGGGTCGTCTGAATTCACCAAAGGGAACGTGGTCTTATGCAACACAATTCCTGAACAATTTATGCACAACGAAGTATCAGTACTATTGATAATTGGACAACAAGCAGGATAATAACCAGCTTCTCGGGGAACTGTCAATTCCTTGTAATGCCAACCCACCGAAGTTATATTCTCTTTCTCCATATAAAAATTATCACAGTATGTACTATCATCAAAACCAGGATAACCCTCCCCCAATGGTTTTCTATGATAAAGGCATGGCCCTGAGTAACCAAACCCAAACACTCCTTTCACTTCTACAAAATCAGGTGGTCGCGTATACGTATAATTCACAAGTGATAAAGGGTATGCGGTCCATAGACTAGTGACAGATTGAGTGGGGTAACAGGCCGTTTCCTTCTCCAAAAAACCTCTTATGTGTCTCCAAGAATACATTGCTCGGGGCTGCTCTTCTGTTTCTTGTTGGGGAGATGACCTTACCCTTACTACATAAAGGTACACTTTCATCATTTTCCAAAACCCATGATACACCACATAATATTATTAATAGCAAAATCACAAGGGCAACACATGTTAACTTTTGTTTACGGGTCCACATCATATTGTGCTGGGCAACAAGAAGCACTGGCTGCTCTACCTCAGCAACCATTCTCCCAAAGGGATGCATAACGAATGATGAAATGGGGGCAAAATGCACGAGAAGTATGTTAGTTCCCAGTGTCCATCAGAGCCTCACTGGTACAGGCTCCTAATGTCCATCAATACGTCAGCACTCTTGAGCTCCGGCGGTGGAGCTTGCTCTGTCCTAAGCTCGTATCCCACGTCGATCAGGATGGTATACCTCCAAGGTACACTTCGATCTATCCTGTCCAATGTTCAAACAGTGCACAAAGCTCCCATCAACCTAAACTAACTCCGTTGGTACTATAACAAAGTACACCCTAACTTACACAGTCCATCCCTAACTAATCTTTCTTCTCTTTTGGTGTACCCTCTCTCAGCCGAGGGCGCAGATTGTACCTTGTGGCCCCAGGCACAGAATGATCAACAAATAAGGGCTCCTGGATAGCTCGTATTTCCGGAGGAACTGCTGCATTCAACACGTCATCATTTTCCTTATCTGTTTGTGTCCATGTCAGCTGGGCATCGCTGAGCGGGACAAACCGAGGTACCGTCTCGCATTCGGAGTCCCCGATGCCGTCTTTTACCCACTGGTCATGGGGCAGGGGCAGAGGGACCTTGCGACAATGGGTGGCATGGATCCAGTTCTTACGACTAGCGACTTTCACTGTGGTGCGTGTTACCAAAAGGACTTGCTCCGGCCCCTTCCACTGCGGCTCCAAACTTTTCTTCTGCTGAAAATTCCTGATCAATATAAAATCTCCAGGCTGAATGTCATGGCTGGGACCCTCTGGCGTAGGAGGCAGGGAATCCCGGACCTGTTGGTGAATAGAACGTAAACTTTCTTTTAACTGGCCGAGATAGTCAAGTAACATAGGATACTCAATATCAGAAAACCGCCGAGGGTGCGGGACGCCCCAGATATTTGCCGGGCATCCAAACATGACCTCATACGGTGACAATACTGTTCTAGAATGTGCTGTCATTCTTGTTGACAAAAGTGCTAATGGCAAAGCATCTAGCCACTTTAATCCTGTCGTCTCCTGAATTTTCGCCAGTTTGAGCTTGAGAGTACCATTGCACTTCTCAACCAAACCTGCTGACTGTGGATGATTGGCAGCATGACATTTTCGCTTTATGTGCAGACCTTCACAAATCAATTGAATCACCTTTGCATTAAAATGACTTCTGTTATCACTCCAGATCATTCGGGGCAAGCCGGATCGAGGAAAGAACTCCTTCAGGAGTACCTTTGCAGTCATAATGGCCGTATTGTCTTTAGTGGGATAAGCCTCGACCCATTTACTGAATGCACATACAACCAACAAAACAAGCTTCAAATTATTGCATCCCTCCAACTCTATATAGTCCATTTGAAGGACCTCAAAAGGAAAAGTGGGTGGTGCAATGTTACCAGGGGGTGTAGGGGTACCTTTCCCAGGATTATGCATCATGCATACCATGCAGTACTTCGCTAAGTGTGCAGCTGTCTTAGAGATATTATCATTCTGCCATATAGGATCTAAAAACTTACAAATGCCTTTAGCACTAATATGAGCTGGACCGTGGGCCATAGTGACCACAGGAAGAACATATGCATCTGGCAACATCCATCTCGGTTTCCCTGATTTATCAATCCAACATCCTTCGTCATTCAATTGTGCTGTACTTTCCTGCCACAGCGCTAATTCTTCTATCGTGGCTTCACTTTGTATCTCTTTTACACTTTCAAGAGTGTCTTCAAACATAACAACTTCAGGAACCCACCTAGCTGGACCTGCTACAAACATTCTTTTCATTTTTGTCTGGGCCGTTTCCTTAGCTGTCTGATCAGCAAAAGCATTTCCCCTCCCTACATCACCGGTGATCTTCCTGTGAGCACTACACTTTACTATTGCCAATTTCTTAGGGAGTGTCAAAGCAGACCTCAAAGGCATACTGGCTGTCCGTATAGATATTGACAACCAATCCCTCACTCAATTCACAAGCTTGAATAAGGGCAGCAAGCTCAGCAACTTGAGCCGACTGATAAGGGACCCATGATGTTCCTACTACTGTACGCAGTGTGGTAATAGCATAAGCTGCAGTTGTAGTGCCATCTGGTAATTTAAAACAAGAGCCATCGACGTATAGTTCCTCTTGTGGGTCAGATAAGGGAACGTCAGTCAAGTCTACCCGTCCTTTCGTCTCTTTTTCCGTCTGGAAGATACAGTCATGTTTGTCGACTTCATCACTCTCGGAAGGGAGGGGTAGTAACGTGGCTGGATTCAGAGTAGCACATCTTTTGATCGTGATATGTTTAGCAAACAATGTCAATTCATAGCCACTAAGACGTGCACTGGTAAGGTGCTGTCTTTGTCTTATTCAAAAGCGTGTCCACAGGATGGGGTACCATGACTGTGAGATCAGTATCCAGTACAAGTCCAGACGATTGTCTGATCGACGTGGCCACGGCCGCGACCGCTCTTTGACAACTCGGGAGGGCTCTCACGACTGGATCAAGGACAGCAGAAAAATAAGCACATGGTTGTTGCTTATCCCCAAATTTTTGTGTTAGAACAAAAAGCGCGCAACCAGCCATCTCATGGACATACAATACAAACGGTTTGCATAATTAGGTGTGCCGAGTACTGGAGCCGAACCAAGCACAGTTTTCAATTGCTCAAAAGACTGCTGACATTAAGGCGTGCAAGGCAAAGGCTTAATTAGCAAAGAATAGTTAGGTATCCATTGGCGACAGTAAGAAGTGATACCTTTAAAAGCGCGCACATCTTTTTGAGATTGCGGAATGGGCATTTTAACAATGGTACTGATACGTTCCGGAGTCAACCTTCTACCCTCCTTCGACAGTAGGTGACCTAAATAGGTGACCTCCTGTCGACAATACTGAAATTTAGAAAGGGAAATCTTATGTCCATGATGAGCTAAATGCAGCAGTAACTTAACTGTACTGTCTTTACAACCTTGTAAGGTCATCGACATACTGCACCAATACATTGCCTGCGGGAAGCGACAAGGAATCCAACTGACCTTTCAATTCCTGGCTATAAATGCTCAGACTAATAAGGACAGTGTATTCATTAGTGAAGCAAAATTTAACCTTGGAGAAACGCAACTCCGCAGAGGCCTTTTCTCAGAAATAGCTAAGGATTAGTTTCGATCATGATTCAAAATGGTGCCCAAATAGAAAATGGTGCCGCGAATGCCAACTCACATATGATAATACATAAACAAAATAATTTCTATTCTAACACAAAGGAGCATAAAGGACTCCGCTGCTGTAGCTGCTAAAGCATGGGGTTCATGACGCTTCTGTCCCTGAGACCCTTGCTCTTTCTAGCTTACATGAGAAGGGTCTTTTAGAATTTTTTCCCCCGAAAACTTCAATTTTCATTATTATTAGTGAATGGCATTTCAGACTTATCTTGTTTCAATTTTTTCAACTACAGCAGAAGCATGACAGGTTTGGTAATTCTCCTATTGTTCGATCTTAGCCCAGTTCTTCTCTGATCTGTAAGCCCAGCAAAATACAACTTTTATATACGTCTCCACAAATTAATTTTTATTCCAGTCGTTCTTAATAAACCTATGCTAATTGTGTTTTCTGGTCTGCCTCTTTAGCGCTTGAATCTGGAGGTTAAGCTTTCTTAAGCCAGACCTAAGATTGAAATGTATACATCAATTGAAAATTTGTGTAAAAATAGCACACACTGTTGAAATTTTCTTGGTCTGGATTTCTTGCGATAGAGCCCTACAACTTCCAAATTTTAGGAACTGCCCTTTAGAATGTCCAGCCACCACCCCACCAAGTTGACTCCAACACCATTGGGTGTACTGAGATAGACCTGATGTTTCTGCCAAACAAATATCCTGATCGGACATACAGTGCTCTGTATGCCAGAATGGCACGCTTGATCAAACATCTATCTGGTAGACATTACACTTTGTAGAGGATAGGTTACAGTGTGATTGAAGTAGTGGGAGACATGGCGTCCTCATTATCTACAGGTTTTTGTCTTTTTTCTGACAACCACACGAAAGATGGATTAAAAGGTCTCCTCTGTTTTTCGTACTATTTTTATTCTCTCAAAAAACAAATTTCATGTTTGTGTCAGTTGCGGCTGCTTTGGCATTTAAGTGATGGGGCAGCATGGCAGGGGCAGCGTAGGGGGGCAGTCCGGTGGGGGTGGGAAAGAATTTGAAAAATAATGCTTACCTGCATTCTGCAGCGTCGGTGCTCTTCTGGCCTTTGCTCCTCGACTCCCAACATGCCACAGGGTCCCCTACGCCAATCCAGATGCAGCTTTCATGCTGGTCTTACCTAGCATGAAAGCAGCGCTGTGATTGGTGTGAGCGCCATAGTTAGGCGCTCCCTAAGGGACTACGACCCTCTGCTTGTTCTCCACCTGGCTGTAAAGCACAGCTCAGAGGGAGAGATCCAAGTATGCATGACGGTTTGGCTGGCCTTAGACGACCAGCCAAACCGACATGCGCACTTGAAGCAGTACCACCACTCTCCTCCTTCCTGCAGCTTTGTTGACATGCCAGAATGGATGGCCCCACCCTCGGCTCCGCTGCAGGAAGTAAGCGAGAAAAAATAAAATGATGACCTTTAATATCATTTTATTTTTCATTTTTCACTGTTCAAAAGCAGTGGAGCGACGCTCCTCCACCTTAGCAGAGGAGCCACTGCTGTTAAGTGTTCTGGTTTTGATGGGAGTCATAGATCCACTACTGAAGATACATCAGGGCCTGAGCTGCTCGTGAATACACATAATTGAACTGTTACCAGCTGAACTGTGATCATTAAATAAATACCCTATCATGTTAGTCATACTTAAAAATGGGCTGTGTAAAAATTGGCCCGGTCGCTGTTCAGGTGACTGCAAGAGGTTTACATTTGTGTTTGATTGTTCCTGTCAGATGGTGAGCAGACATCAAACCAAACGGAACTAGCATTATCAGAGCTAATCGGTCCTACTTATAAGCCAAAAAGGAAAAGAAATGCTTGTTGCCAGTGCTGAACAGCACCAGCAAAAAATATAAATGAGACTGCATATGTCTCCATGCATGCATTTATGTAAGTCATAAAGAGGCACCCGTTTTGGCTTTTGGTTCCCAGCATGACGGTATATGCACACACACATCACCACACGTGTGCTTATGTCATAATACAATAGATGTGGTTTCCTTTTTAATTTACTGTTCGAAAATGGCTAACACCCAGCTTGGAGCAGTGATTCAAAACACATGCAAAAAACTCAGTCTGAGACAGAATCGCCTGGTAACAAATTTCAGCTGCCAGGCTCTTTACTAAAAAAAAGTTTTAATATATATTTAAAAAATGGAAGGGTAAGGGTAAGGAGCAATGGAGGATGAGGGGTCAGGGCCCAAGCCAAATCCGCCGATGAGTGGGGGTGAGTAGGCAGGGTGGGGAGTAACAATTGAGCCAGGGGTGAGAGGCATATGAAAAAAAAAACAAGTTAGATTGGGCAGGGCAATGGATTAGCTTGGGGGAGCAACACGTATAGTGTGGGAGCAGGGATATTAAGGGAAAGCATCATACAGGGAGAGAGATTGAAAACACATGCACTTCAATGGAATGCCGAAAGCAAAAGAAAAATGTAATTTCCTTAATGTAAGCAGTGGAAGGATAAAAGTAATCGAATCAAAAGAATGATGAGAAAGATGTGTTCCAGGTGAGGGACAAATACAAGAAGAGGAGGGAAAGCAATCAAATAAGAAGCAAGCAAATGAGATTGACAAGAAAGCCAGTGGCTGACCCAAAGTTCACTGTGAGTATTGGTACTGTAAACAGTAGGTCTTTAGGCCACAGACCATTAAAGAGGTCTGTAGGCAAGAAGTAAAAATCTCTTCTATTGGGACACATCAGTTCCACACTCACTCTCCTAAGAAGAAACCTGCATATACTTATTCAATGACAATCGTCTACAGGTACCCAAGGATGCCACTCGCGGAGTACCTGCTTTTTGCTATCAAGAAATGCTTCTGTCAAACTATGGAGGTTTCCATATAACTAAATAAATATATTTTTTATTTTAATGTAATTGGGAATGTAAATGTCTTTGATTTAAAACAAACATGCGATTGTTAAGTATATTAAATCGTATGAAGCTGTGCAATTATGGAGTTTGTATTGAGGCTCAAGTGTTGTCTTCCTCTCTGGCCAACACCTGAAATTTCAAACACAAATAGGCCCAACTGGTGCATCTCTTGCCATGTTGTGAAAATATATCACCTTTGCTAGTGTGTTTTTGTCTCTGACTGCTCAACAATATTTGGTCACTGCTAGCTTGGATATGGATGTAGAATGTCGATTCTACAATTACCATGGGGAGAGAATCTTGATTTCATTAAAGGCAACGGAGGCTAACATTATGCGATAACCTTTTATGACTGCCCCAACAAGCAGCCCTTTAAAGAATATTCATTACATCATAAATAAAGCATTCTAACAGAGAATATAACTCCATGACAACTAGAAGCTGCGACAAAAATGACTCACACCAGCTTCATCCAGCAAAACAAACATACTGCAAAGAGTTATCTGGAAAAAAAGGAAAAATCAAGTGATGCCTATAGGAAAAACATTCCACAGTGCAATATTCATTACCTCTGTATGGAGAAAAACAGCAACCTTATTATTAAACACAGTAGTTTCACAATACATCATAAGCATTAAAATTTTGCTCAACTTCACCAATGTTAAGTAACAAAAGGCAGTGGTGGGTGGGATAATGTTGGCCTCCATTGTCTTAAATTAAATCAAGATTCTCTCCGCATGATAATTGGAGAATCGCCATTTTCATTACAAGACCGGAGGCTACCATTATGCATGTTTAAAGCTCCCCAGCGCCACACTACTCGCATGCTCCACAGGCTTAAGATAAAAGTTTGCAAAAGTGTTCGCACTTGACTAGTCTGCTGCTTTCAGTATGTCTGCAAGTGTATCTCCTGCCCAAAACACCTTGCTGGCCATTGCACCACGAGAAGAATGTGCTCCAGATCTAGACAAATCTATTCCTGCCTCGGACATCACTACCCCCACCCTTCTTGAGATAGTAGCTGTAGATACTGCTCCAAAGGGTCTAATATATGAAATTAGCAATTGATCCTCACCATCTGGCCTAAATTCTAACATAGTTTGTTCGTAAACTTTCATGCAATTTACTACACATAACTTCTTACATTCATTAAAGGACGGGTAAAAGCTGTTCTCAGACATTGTTTTGGTTCTCTTCCATATCTCAAAGTGAACCCCATCTGGAGAATAATACCTATTACAAATCTCTAGAGCTTTAACATCCAATACTCTTCTAAAAGAAATTAGACAGAGCAAGGTTGCCAACTTTAGTGATATCTGTTGCCTTGAAAGAAAAGAATTATCAGGCCAAGATGCAAACAGGTCAAAGTCAAGACTAACATTCAATAATGAATTATACCTAGCCCTAGGGGGATGCCTAAGCCTTACTCCATTCATTATTCTGCGAATCAAAGGATCACTACCAATTGCAAAGTCATTCACACAGAGAATGTCCTGCTGAAATGCCAGATCTGTAACACTTAACAGTTCTACAAGACAGGCCTGACTTGAACAATCCTGCTAGGAAATTTGCTATTTCTGCTGAAGGAGCTTCCATGGGATCCAAATTCTGTTCCAAGCACCAACTACACCATTTTCTCCACATTCCTGTGTGTCTTTTCCTGCTACCAGGTGCCCATGACTCATCCAAAAGTCCTTAGCCTCTCCTGAAAGCCTGAGTACCTACTGGATCTCCTGAAATTCCTCCAGACAAGAAGGTTCATGTTTCCTTCTAGTACAAGTGGATGTTCTTCCCCTTCCTGTCCTTATAACAGTCCTGCAATCCCTGGTATTAAGGGTGCAACTTCCACTGCTCACTCCATTACTACAGGGAACCACACCTGTGTGTTCCAAAATGGCGTCACCAGGAGGATTCTGGATCGTTCCCTCTGTGCCTTTAACACCCTCTGAATTAGTGCAAATGGAGGGAATGCATAGCAATTCTCTCCGTTCCAAATCTGAATCAAAGCATCCACTGCTAAAGCCCCGGGGTCCGACCTCCAAATGTAAAAATGATCTGCCTGAAAAGTCAATTTGCTGGCAAACGGATATATCTGAAATGGGCCCCACAAACTCTGTATGTTTCTGAAGTACACTGGATTCAGCTTCCAGTCCCTGGAAACCCGTAAATATCTTGAATTTCAATCTGCCTTCGTGTTCTGATGACCTGGAATAAACTCCACTTTCAGCAAAATCCTATGACCCCAACAGAAATACCAAATCTTTTTGGCTAGATCTGCCAGTTGCTTTGATATTGTTCCTCCTATACGATTGATATAGGGGACTGCTGTGAAATTGTCTATTCGGATTAAAACAAACACTGTTCTTTAGAGTGTCTCTGAAGCTCATCAAAGTGTTCAGGCCTGCCAACATCTCCAGGCAATTTATGTGTAAGGAGTGTTTCTCCCGGGACCACTTCCCCACTCCCCCCAGGTTCTATCTCTCCCAGCCTTGCATCCCAACCAAGGCTGCTTGCATCCAGCTCTATCATAAACTCTGATACATTTCCAAAAATTGTCTTTCCATTCCAGCTATCCAGGTTGCTCAACCACCATTGGAGGTCCCCTTGAGCCTCCTGGGACAGAGGAACTGTGTCTGCATTCCAAAAGCCTTTCCTCAAACCCAAGGCTTTCAGTCTCTGAAGAGTCCTGTAATGCTGTGGACCTGGGAAACCGCTTGGATGGAGGAAGACAGAAGGCCAACCACTCTTGCCAGGCCTCTCAAACTCACCACATCTTTTGGTAGAACATAAGCTACCTCCTTCCTGATCTTTCTTAATTTCTTCTGAGGGAGACGCAGTTGTGTCTTGATGGTATCTACCTGAAAACCCTGAAATTCCAAACTCTGTGTAGGAACCATAATTGAGTTCTCCACATTGATAATGAACTCTAATTCTTCTAATAGATTTGTGGACCACTTCACGTGCTTCAACAATTTTCTCTGATCTTGGAACATCAATAGCATGTCTAGGTAAATCAATAAATGTACTCCTCTCCTTCGCAAGGAGACAACTACTGGATGCAGGTCTTTGGTGAAGCACCAAGCGACTGATGAGAGACCAAAGGGAAGAAAACCAAATTGGTACAGAACACCTATCCAACTGAACCTTAAATACTTCTGAGAGTCTGGATGCATAGGAACCGTGAAGTAGGCAGAGATCCAACTTCACAAGTCAGTCCTTTTCCTGCAAAATGTCTCGCAAAAGATGGATACCTTCCATCTTGAAGTGCCTGTAAACCAGACACCTGTTCAGATCCTTCAAATTTATCATTGGACACCAGCCCTTGTCCTTTTTCTTTACTAGGAAAACCGTACTCACAAAACTCTTTCCTGAGTTGGTCACCTTGCAATTTGCTCCTTTGAGCAACATTTGCGCCACCTCTGAATCTACCACAGCTGATTGTTCCTGATCTAGAGACAACTCCCTTGGTAGACTCACATGGTAAGGTACTTGGCAAAAATCTATTTTGAAACCTCTCACGGTCTGTAACACCCAAGAATCCTTTGTTATGGTTGACCATACCTTTGCGAAATGATGTAACCTTCCCGCTACCTTTAAATGGGAAGAACCAATTGAAGTGGAGACTCTTACCTTGATCTCTAGATCCCTGCTATCTGCCCCTAATGCCTCGAGAGGGAGGGGCAAGTACTTTTTGTGGGAAGAAGCTGTTTCCACAGAAACTTCTCGTGTAACCTCGCTGGACATGATGGTAGTGCTGGGACCTTTGTTGTTCATGGCTGACAGCCCGTGCCCTCCTGTCAGCCCTTTCAAAAATTCTAGTGCTGAATATGTGCCTCATATTGCTTTGCGCCTTACTGAAGGCATAGAAGGTCGAAACATACTTTCCTAAGGTCTTAATAAAACTCTCCCCGAAGAGTAGACCATTCGGATCCCCGTGCATCCACTTATTGGCAAGGTCTCCCAATTTTGGGTTTATTTTCATTAGAAGAGCTCCTCACTCGAAAATAAATCCAGCATTAGCAGTGCCAAGCAGACATAAGGCCCACTAGCTCCAGCCACCGAAAAGCTCCTCGTCCACATGCACGTCTTTACAGAAAGCCTCCTCAGCCATATCTAATATTTTTTCCAGCGAACCCAGAGTGTCTAATACTCTATCTTGACACTGCGTAAGGCAGCGTTCAAGCCCCTTTCTAGGATCTCTCCCAGTCTTAAACAAGAAGATCAACAACTCTGGGTCAAAGTTTGGAGTCATTCCAGATTTGTTGTCCAAGAATGGCCTGGGACACTCCACGTCATTAGGTTCTGCGTCTCCTTATCAAGGGGTTTGCGAATCGAATGCTTGATAAAGGATGTCACATGGTCCATAGGCCACCACTCAGACCCTCTATGGTGTGCAATGCAGGTGGGATTGAACATCTCTGCACCCGAGGGGTCCTTTATAGCCTTTGAAGTAGAAGGCTAGTCTGAGTCCTCATCGAGGAAATCCATTGTCCAATGTCTCAAGAGAATCAAACACGTATTCATCTGCCTCTTCCCCAATTTCCATCCCAAATGGATATACCTCTTCATCAGTTACAAAACTGAAGTCTTCTGTGCCTTGAAAGTCACTCATTCTTTTCGTGCCAAGAGGGACACAAATGCTAATTGCGCCAAAATGGCTACTCTTACTAATTTTGCTACTAAGGACACCGCGGTCATCTGAAACGCTCCGGCTACCTTAAAGCTGTTTGCGTTCTTTTGCAGCGCTCAGGCTGCCCACAGAATGCATTTCACTGGTGAGGTATTTGTCTTTTTTAAGGCCTTACCATCCCTACTAATTAAAGGGGTTTCCTCCTCTGATAGTGTCAAGAATTCCTCCTCAACAGGTGAATTCCTTCTCCTTTTACTGAGCACGGCTTCTACCACCTCCTTCAGGGAAGATTTAAATACCCTCTCGTAGTACCTTTTAAACGTATCCTCATTGAGGTAAAGGTCAGAAGTACCCTGCATCTCATTCTCCGACATTCTGACCCAGTTAAAAACATTAATTCATGGGAATTTTCAATTAAAATTAACCTGACCTTGTCAGGTAAACAAAACAATCAAGGGATTTCTACAAGATAGTATCTTGTCCCTTTAAATATTCCTTATAACCTCCCCCCTTTTTTAAAAAACAGTATCAATATAAGAGGAAAAAAAGCTGACCGTAACGTTTTCCCTTAGTACCGGCTCAGCTGATCAGACCGTTTCCAGCTCGCACTACATGCGTTGCCATAACAACCCTCTACGCTTCGAGAGTCTCACAGAAAAAAGGCTTAAGCCCAAAGAAGAATGGACGCTGTCCCATTTCTATTTTTAATCATAAACGCTGAAATGCGTTCTGTCCCAATCATTGTCCTGTCTTTAGAGCACGTCCTTCTGCGCCTGTTCTGCCTCCCCGCTGTTCTGAAGACAGCGGGAGGATCTGCTACACTTTACGCGTCCTCTGAAAGGGCGTTTACCAATCAAGCATTTAACCGGTAAGTCGCGGGTTATTAAACCGGACTGCTGGAACGGAGCGCTGGAGACTTGTTTCAGGATTATTTAAAAGCCAGAATGATGGGCTGCTACGATTACAGAAAAACGTGAAAAAACTAATAATAAAGGATAACCCCACCAGAAATTGAAAGGGGAGGAAACACAACTCTTCATCACTTACCAGAGTTAGTCAAAATAAACTAATAGAATAATATGAAAACCAATATAAATACAAATACAAGTTATAGCTAAAGGAAGTCAAAGTATGGATAACTGTAGAGGAGCAGCGAATAAAAGAGGAAGATACCTAGTTGTTATGGAGTTATATACTGTTTTGAACATTCTCTGTTTGGAATGTTTTATTTATGATGTAATGAATGTTCTTTAAAGGGCTACATGTTAGGGCAGCAATAAAAGGTTATTGCATAATGGTAGCCTCCGGTCTTGTAATGAAATCAATTGGATCTTTCCAAGCAGTGTTGAAGTTTAAAGGTTATCATTGTTAAGCTATAGGTTCTCGACGTTTGCAGACTACCCTTTTCATAATGCATTATTGTATACACTCGCCCACATCTTGTCGACCCTATTTTGATTTGTTGACATGGTTCCACACGTCACTTAAGCTTCAAGGGGCTTGCAGCATGTACGCTGAACAGCAGTTAAAAATGTCAATTATGGCATTTAACTCTGGCAGCAGTGTGGCACGCTTGGGCCTGCAAAGTAAGGTTCAAAGAGATCTGCACACAGGCTTACACACACATTCTCCGACTCATGTCAGAAAGTGATTGAAAATATATATTTGTAGTTAACAGAAGTTTTTCATTGCAGTGGATCAAAAAATTATAGCATATTTTACGGGACCTCAGATTCGTAATTTAGGCACATATGAGACCTTCACACAGTAAATCAGAATACATAGATTTAGAAAAAAACTATATTTAACATTAGGCTTTTATAAAAAATTAACTAAAGAATAAGGATGCACAAAGTTTCAGAGAATGCTGCGGGAAGCTTTGGATCCTCCTATTGATTTAATCTAATTTCACATTATTGTCCTGTTAATGTCGGTAAGCTTCAGCACACTTGTATAATTTAATTTCTGTGTTCAATTTGACCCCAATTAAGTATTGTGACAATGGTAAATTTCTCTGCACTTTTATAAATGAGCTCTGTTACAAGGTAGAAACACCAACTTTCCATCTTCACATTTATTTTTATATATTTGATTTAGTTTTTATATAGCACCAACTCAGTCCATGGCCGGGTGTTTCACAAAGTATATACAGCAGAAAGGTGACTTAGGATTGCGGATACACTTGCACAAGTCTCTTAAATTAGATTAAATTTCATATAGTTAGATTTTGGGTCTGTCCATGGTGGTCAGCAGGTTCCTTAGAAATGTTTCCATTCTGTGGTTGGGTCTGAAACCTGATTGGAATGTACCTTAAATATGTTATTGTCTTCAATTAGTTGGGAGGACACAAATATTTCAAATAGTCTGTTCAAGTATAGGAGAATGGCAATTGGCCTGAAATTTTCTGTTTTGGTGGGATCAGCTTTTACCTTCTTTATGAGAGGACTTACACAACTGATTTTGAGAGGGTCAGGTGCTATGCCAGTTTGGAGTGAGGCATTGATTCAGTTTAGCCATAGGGGTGAGATAACATCCTTAAGTTATTTGGATTTAGATGAAGGGATGCGATTGATCGGTAATTTGATGGCTTGGTTTCTCTTTTTTTTGTTTTAAAAAAAATATATTTATTATCAATTTCATATCCAAGTGCATAATACAAAACATGAGACCGCCATTTTATTCCAATATAAAACTCCACCCACCCCGGCTACACAATTAAATAACCTCTATATACCAATGGTACAGATCGTATTTCATTAACTTTCATACAAGGTGAGATTTAAAGAAAAAGAAAGAAGAGGCCGTTGTGGGCTAAAATACATAAATCTTAACGAACACCTAATTAAAGTATTTTTGGAAAAACAATCATTTTAATAACGTTAAAGCGGCCGGCCAGGGATAGGTGTAAGTTATTTAACTTATATAGATCTTTTTTAGATTTTTCAATCAAGGGCTCAAGATTCTTTAATTATAAGATCCAGATCGGGCCCAATGGTAACTCCTAGATATACCGCGCTGGTAGATACCCGTGGGTCCTGTAGGGAAATCTGATTGTTAAGCAATATTACAGTTTTTTCCCTATTCAGTGAATAACCTGAGATGCGTCCAAACTCTGCTGCCTCTTTCTCTATCTCAACAAGAGCTGTAGAGGGTTCGTGGCGTAACTAGGGCGATATCGTCAGCATAGGCAAGTGTTTTTGTGTCCCAACAGTTAAAAGCCGAGGGGGGGGATCCTAGCATTAAACTCGAGTCTGCGTATAAAAGGATCTATGTAAAGGGCAAATAGGAGTGGGGCGCATGGGCACCCCTGCCTGGCCCCTCTTGAGATCTCGAAAGAATCCAATAGTTCCCCTGTGACAAACACCCTGGCCTCTGGTTTAACATATAGAGCCTGAAGAGCTTGCTGGAACTCGGGTCCTATATTCACCCTCTCTAGCACATTCCACAGGTAATGCCAGGAGACCCTATCAAAAGCTTTCTCCGCATCCAGCAGAATCAAAGCCATAGGAACTCCCGCCACCTGGGCTGCATCGAACAGTGTAATTACACGTCTAATGTGGTCCGTAGTGCTTCTCCCGGGTATGAACCTGTGTTGCCGCCCAGAGACTATCTTGCTGGTGCATGGAGATAGTCGGGAGGCTAGAATCTTTGAATATATTTGGAGTCCCCAATAATCAGTGTGATCGTTCTATAGGATCTGAGTTCGGTTACAGATTTATTCTTTTTGGGAAAACCACAATCTTTGCCTGCGACCAAGAGGGTGGGGGCCTGTTTCCTTCAAAGATGTGCGTAAACAGCCCAGTTAGACGCGAATACTCTATAAAATTCTACGGGTATACCATCTACCCCAACTGCCTTCCCTCTCACCAAAGAGGAGATATCAATGAGAATCTCTTCCCAAGGAGGACTCCCCTCTAAACCTAGTTGTTGTTCTTTACCAAATATGGGGGACCGTATTAAGTCTAGGTAATTGGTGATATCATCATCGTCCCCCTTGCCAGTTTCTAGGTTTAACTCCAGATAGAATCTTTTAAATGCGGACCTAATTCCTTCCGGATCAGAAATCTTACCCTGTACTGGGTCCCGAATTTCCCTGACTTCATTAAGACCAGGTTTTTGTCTGGTTCTGATAGCTAGAGTACGACCAACTTGTTCACCACATTCATAGGCTTGCTCCCTGTAGACTGTGAATTTGTCAGCTATCTTTGCTGATGTGATATCATTGATAGCTGTTTTTGCTAACATAACCCCCATCTGGGCGTCTTGTATATTTACCCCCAGTTGTGTGGCAGTTATTAATTTCCTCTCTTCTAGGGCAAGTATGGCATATAGCTCCCACATTTTCTGTTTCTCTTTTTTCACCCTAGTCAATGTGAATTGTAGGGTTTCTCCACAAATCCCCGCTTTCAGAGCATCCCAAATGATCTCCAATGACGTGCTGCCTATATTCTCTTTGAGGAATAGTGATATCCAACTCCTCATATGATTAAGATATTCATTGTTAACTAATAGTGCACATTCAAAACTCCAATTATTGCCAATTTTGCGGAGCCCCCCCCTTTGAAATCACAAGAACGAGAGGATTATGGTCGGATATGACCCGGGGGTAGATTACAATATCACACTCTAGGCTTATGTACTGTGAGACAAAAAAATAATCTAGTCGTGCATGCGACTGGTGTGGAGAGGAAAAGAAGGTATATCCCTGTTCAGTTGCCAGACATTCATCAGGATGTGATCCTTACAGAGGCCTTTGAGAGATTGGAATACCCTTGGTTTCCTTCCATAGTACTTGTACTGCTCCTCACATGACCAGCTAGTGAGTAGGTTGATGTTTAGGTCTCCACATAAGATAATAGTGGAGAGGGCCAAGATACCAACTCGATGGGCAGTCAGTCAAACAGGCCCGCATCATCTAGAATTGACCCATACACAGAGCACAATGTGAAACTGCACTCAGCAGAGCGAAATTCTGAAATAACGCACCTCCCCAGTCTGTCTTTATGCGTTTGTGAGAAAAACTGAATAAGGTCCCTTTTGGCAACAATTGCCACCCCACAGGTCCGAGTGCTTTGGAGAGTGCCACCAACCAGGCTGAACCCCAGTGTGTCTAACAGTGATACCTGACCCCCCTCAATGTGGGTCTCCTGGAGGCATATTATGTCCGCCGCCAGAACTTGTACTTCCAAGGCTACTTTAGCCCGCTTTTTCTTATCATTCAGCCCGCAGATATTTACAGGGGCAATTCTCGACTTACTCATCTCCACTCAACTCTAGGCTTCTTATAAGCACTTTGATCCTACCATATTGACACTGGCCACCCAATAGGGGCCCCTTCCACTGACATCCATCTCCTCCTCCAATGAAACTGTACCCTTTATCCTCCTATGTAGCCCCCACCCAACCCCACCACCAGTGTCCCCCTCCCATAATCCCCTCCCTTCTCCCCCCACCAACTGAGCTAAGCGCCTGAGTGATGGCACCTGTGAAAGCAAGCATCCCCGGTCGCTCCCCTCCCGTTACCCCCACCCACAAATAAACTTAGAGGTTTTAACCGGGACACCCCATTGCAGTTAATGTACACAAGTACTCGTCTAGGCTTTAATCTCCAATGACATTTCCACCCAAGAATTTGGAAGCCTGTTACCTAATATATAAGCAAGCAGGGAGGAGCAGATACCTCATAAGAAAAATAACCTATACTCTAGCAGCAGAACCCCCACTAATCTTCTTCAGATATTCCTGGCCACAATCTTGGACATAAAGCTATGGGTATGCCCTTTGTAGATCACTTTCAGACAAGCAGGGTTCTGAAGGTATACCTCAGCCCCGACCTGCTGAAATGGGGCAAACAATTGCCGCAGCCGCCAACGCCTCTCCACTGTGGCATGAGAAAAATCTGGTCTAACAAAAAACGATACCCCCCCCCCCCCAAAGTCTTTTTTCGCGTTGGAGCGGGCTTGCTCAAATATCTCTTGGCGCAGTAAGAACTTTCCGAAGTAGATCAAGATCGCCCTAGGTCTTTATACTTCGTTAGGCCGGGGGTTTCTTTAGCACTAAGGGAACCCTGTGGGCGCGTTGGATTTCCGCTTCCCAGTCCCACTTTGTTTTTCCCGGAAAGGAGCCCTTGAACAAGGATACAATGTAGGCTCTGGTATCCGAGCCTTCAGTTCCCTTGGGTACTCCCAAAACTCTGAGGTTGTTGCGCCTCTGTCTATTTTCCTGATCCTCAAGCTTCCAGAGGACATTGGCCATAGTAGCTTCACGTGAGGACTCCTGGAGCTTTAAGGCGTTGACTTCTGTTTCCAGGTGCTCAGTCTGTTCCTCAACCATCGTGATTCTACCCGCAATGTCTGAGCAAGTTTTATTGATCTTTTTGATAGTCCCATGCAATTTTTTGTGTCCAGCCTAGCCGGCCGACCCGAGCACCTGGCTTCTTCCTGGACCTGCTTAATCGTCTGAAGGATTGCTGTGAGTGATCCCTCCATGGTTGGAGGTTGGAGGGGCATGCCTGACGCTGTCCCCTTAAGATCTTCTGGAATTCCTTCGTGTTCCTCTCCCGAGAAGACCAGCAAAGTAGCGGAATAGTCCCAGTGCATATTTCCTGTCGAAGTGTCTTTACTACTGGCATTGGAGACATCGCCGCCAGCTCCCCTTTTCTTGCTCTTCTTTTTCTTCCCCCGCTTACCTTTCCCAGCAACCTTACGTTGGGTTAGGCAGGTTGTGTTGTCTGGAGTATCGCTGGAGGATGAATATGAAGCCAGCTCATCACTCATGGAAGATGACGAGTCCTCTAGGTTAGAAAGATCTGATTCGTCTCTAAGTGAGTAGAATTTCTCCCCAATATCGGGAGACTTAGTTAAGCACATTGGGAACAGCTCCTTAATAGCCCCACACTGACCCAGTATGGCCTCCGAGGCAGTCGGCGTGCCATTGGTAACATGGGTCTTCTGGTGGGCAAATGTCGCAGGTTGGTTGGTATGCTGGGCTTCAGGGTGGACATCCCTCAGCTGTGCCTGTATAAGCATATCGCAATCCGGACCCTTGTCGTTAGGGTTGTTGCCTGTGGCTCCTTCATAATCTGTGACCGGGGTTGAAGTTACAGCATTTAATGTCTCCTCGCCCGCCATTGGTGTGAGATGAAGGTCGCTACTTTGATTTAATACTTTGTTCTGAGGTATGTTGGTATTACTTGGAACCTCAGCTACATTCTGTTGCGAAGGGGGGGCGTCCACCCTTACCTCCACCTGCAGACCGGTAGTGTTTGCCCCAGACCCCCTGTGCAGGTCTCGCTCTTTTAGATCCATAGAGTGACCTTTGTACTGCCAGAGAATAGAGAGGAAATTAAAGGTTGGGTTTGGGACCCCCTTAGATCTCCTTGTTGGCCAGTTTTGCCAGGTCGAGTCCTTGTGCCACCATCCCAATTGCTGGATTTCACATTTCCCCTGTCAGGAGCTTCTTCAAAGCTTCCCCCCCCCGTCACCTTACCGGCATCCTGCAAGGAGGGAGTCCACCCAAAGAGCCTGTGGCCGCACCCATTTTCTTGGCCCCCTGGCCAGGCATTCTTGAATTTTTGGCAGCGGTAGCCCAGGACCGCAGTGGGAGGCGTCAGAGCCACAAAGCCTATAAGGAAGTATTTAGCGCATTCAGCGCGATGCCGGCCGCTGCCTATATAATTTGATGGAGCCACGATTCAGCTCCAAACACGCCTCACCTATAAAGTTCGTGAAATTGAAAGCCGGGCAGCATACTCTGGCGTCTGGCACGGGGACTGCGTTTTCCTCGTTGGAGAGTGTAACGGAGGAGCGACGTGAGCTCGCGTCTTACAACAGCGCCTTCTTGCTCGCACACCTGATGGCTTGGTTTCTCAATGCATTCAGGAGTGATGGGATAAAAAGTGGTCCATTGGACCATGGGAATTGCATATGGGTAAAAATGCATATATTTTCTTCTGAAATGGGCACATTTTCAATCTCGTTCCAGAGAACAGTGGTCTTGTTCACAAACAACATCACATCTGTATTCATTGATTGTTTGGAATGGCTTCCTGCAGAGTTCAGTCTATTTTTGAGATGGGTTTGGCTTTGTGCAGAAGTATTTTGTAGATGCATCTTGAGCAATTAAGCTTTGAAAGACTGTCATCTGAGGAATGCTTCCCCCACTTTCCTTTGATATCTAATTCGCTGTACAGGAGGAATCTGAAGGACTTTGGGTGGAGAAGGGTCTGGATGCTCTAAGGTTTGTCAGTTGTGATATCCATCGTGAATTGGGGAGAGATTTGTCGAGGAGGTGGAACTAGTGTCCTTCAAGCTGAATAATCGAGTGTGTGCGAAGATCATTTTAGGCTGGCGAGAGGGGGTAGTTATGGATTTGCTAGCAGAGGTGTGTGAACTTATTGTAGTTCATAAGTTTGAGGATGGCAGATCCTCATATAAGGGTGTTTGTAATTCACCATTGTCATGTAATGTAACTTGAAATCCAGTGTGGGGTGTGAGAGGTGGGAAGGTTGAAGGTGAGTGTGGGGCGCTGGGAGCGATGGAGCTGTTAGTAGTGCATGTAAAGTTTGGAAGAGACAAGTAGAGGGTTGGGGGGTTATTGGCTGGTCAAGGTCAAGACCTTATTCTTGAAGTTTGCTGCAAATTTGAAAGGTGATGTCAGGTGTCTGCACAGTCACTTTGACACTACTGTATAGGTTTATATGCAGATTGTAATGCTAATTAGTGTATCAAGCACTGGATGTTTTTTACATTGTAAAGTCACACATGGTATGTATCAGTGTGGGGTTTTTAGTATTGACAGGAATAATGGCGCTCAAGCTAATTCGCGCTGAGTTTATGTTATACTAGGAGTGTGAACGGTGCAAACCAGGTCAGGGGATATGCCCTAAAACCCCCGTGATGGTATGGATAGAAATCCACACAAATGAAGTAGGTACAGTCCCGGGCACACTTAACGAGGATATAATATCAGGAGAAATGTCTCATACTGCAGAAATGTAGAGGGTCTACACCAGAATGATAGTCATAGGTGTTTAATATAGTAACGGAGCATAAGCAACCAGCCAAAACAAAAGCAACCAGCCGACACGTGTTTCGTCACAAAGGGTAGTAACCCGTGACTCTTCAGGGCTGAAAGGCGGTGCCAACAAGGTGGATTCAAGTGACCGTTCAAGAATCCAAAACGGCAATGAAGAGCAGTGCGAACCACGGTAGGTGGACTACTGCCAAATGTAAGGAAAGGAAGACGGATATCGCCGGGCGGCGGATAAGCCAATGAGGACTATTGACCTACAGAAAAGTCGATGCAGTCTGTGGCGACGAGATTAACCAAGTGCTAGGTAGCACAGGGGGGAATATAGAATTAGGCGTGCCAGGTCAGTAGTCCAGGACGACAACGGCGGATGCGCCGGAGTACAGGAAACTGGGAGAAGTGTTGTTCAGGAAGGAAAATGGTTCCGGAAGATGGCCATCCTGGACTACTGACCTGGCACGCCTAATTCTATATTCCCCCCTGTGCTACCTAGCACTTGGTTAATCTCGTCGCCACAGACTGCATCGACTTTTCTGTAGGTCAATAGTCCTCATTGGCTTATCCGCCGCCCGGCGATATCCGTCTTCCTTTCCTTACAGTTGGCAGTAGTCCACCTACCGTGGTTCGCACTGCTCTTCATTGCCGTTTTGGATTCTTGAACGGTCACTTGAATCCACCTTGTTGGCACCGCCTTTCAGCCCTGAAGAGTCACGGGTTACTACCCTTTGTGACGAAACACGTGTCGGCTGGTTGCTTTTGTTTTGGCTGGTTGCTTATGCTCTGTTACTATATTAAACACCTATGACTATCATTCTGGTGTAGACCCTCTACATTTCTGCAGTATGAGACATTTCTCCTGATATTATATCCTCGTTACGTGTGCCCGGGACTGTACCTAAGTCACACATGGTGTTCATCCATGTGCCTACATCATACATTTGAGTATTTTCTATCATGTCAGATATTTTGAAGGACCATTAGGATATGGAGGATTTCACAAAGCGTACAGCTCAGCTGTTATAGATATATAATGGGAGATAGGTTTGATTTTATTTTTATTTTTATTTTTTCAAACTAGCTGTAACATCTCTAAAAACAGGAGATCTGCCATGAGATATAATGATGAAATTGTTGACTCTGCCTTTCACTCTTCTAAGGTGGGCTGAAAGAGGGCCATGTGAAATTAGGCCCATAAAAAGAGCCTGAATATTATTAACGAGGTGGAGATTTTCCAACATAGCCTGATACTGTGGGAAATAGATACTGAATGGAGAGCATAGAAATATGAAGTTTTTAACAATGTTCCATGTCTATTCATATTGTCCTTTAGGGACTTAAACCTACTTAGTCTGAATCAGAAGATTAGTAGGAATCTGTGCTCAAACAATCCAGAGGTGTTGTGAGGCAACCTGATGGTTTGGCATTGGGCTGCCAAGGACATCCGAAGGTGTAAATGCATTATGTTTGCTAGCAACCAATCATACCTGCAAGCAGTTCATGAATAAGTTGGTAAACCAAAACCAGACTCTCAAACCGTTTAGTACTCTGCATAACAGAAAAGAATGATGAACATGCCAAAGGTGAGATTAAAGAAGAGCTGAAGGCAAAACCCATAAGTGCCTGCAAATGTTGCAGGGGAAATCTGGGGAGTAGGATTGAGGAGAAACACTTCTATACCCTCTGTGTGTTTTTTTTTTTTTTTATAATTGCATGAATGCTTCATGTTCCAGTGGCAGCCACATTTACAGTACTGGAATGCATCTATGCAAAACGATTGTACATCAAGATGTCCATGGTCTTCTCTGAATAGACCATTAAGTATTGTTTTTAGATCCCCAGTTGGTGAGAATGTACGTGGCTGCATTCCAGGACTTGAGTCTTCCCCAGACGCTTCGGGAGGCGTTGGTGGTTCCACTCCCCAAAACCAAATCGGAGAATCCCAGTCTGACGGAATTTAGGCCCTTATCCATGCTGAACATGGACTTTAAGATCCTCAGCAAATCATTGGCCCTGCGGTTACTCCCGCACATGTATGCTTTAGTGCATCCAGACCAAAGTGGTTTCATTCCCGCTCGGTCCACATCGAACAATCTCAGGAGACTCTACCATGTTATGTTTCACTCAGATTTGCAGAACTATCCTGACGCTGTAGTCGTGGCGATCGATTTGGAAAAAGCCTTCGACTCACTGCGGTGGGATTTTCTCTTTGCGGTCATGGGGGCCATGCAGATGGGGGAGGGCTGGATTCAGTGGGTCAGGCTGCTCTATGAGAATCCCGCAGCGCGTGTACGTACAGGCAATGCGATTTCGTCCTCATATCCTATACATAGGGGGACGAGACAGGGCTGCCCCCTGTCACCGCTCATCTTTGCACTGGCCATGGAGCCCTTGGCGGCCCGCCTGAGACAGGCGGGGGAGAGGCTCGGGGTAACCCTCGGCGGGACTCCGCATATCGTCTCACTTTATGCAGACGATGTGCTGATATACTTGAGGGAGGGCCAGACGGGGGTCAGCCAGGTCTTGACAATACTAGCAGACTTCACCCAGCTCTCTGGATTGAAGGTGAATGGTGGTAAGACCTTTGTGTACCCATTACGCGATACAATGGATAGACCTTTGACCTTGCCGCCGCATTTAACGTGGGCGCCTATATCTTTCAAATATCTGGGGTTCCAGGTCTACCATACGCCGGCGGATCTGTTTGACGGTAATCTTGGGGGTGCGGTGGGAGCCTTGCGATCCCAGGTGGCCTTTTGGCGTACGCTTAAATTACCAATCATGGCCAGGATAGCCTTGTCGAAAATGATAGTCCTCCTCGGCTACTATACTATTTTGTGAACTTGCCTGTGGTGATTCCCAAAGCATGGTTCCGTATGTTGGATGGGCTCCTTAGGGATTTGATATGGGATGGAGGCCGCAACCGAGTGTCCTTACGGACTTTATGCCTTCCGCTCCGAGACGGCGGATTGGGGGCCCCGGACTACGAGGCGTATTACCTAGCGGCTCAACTCCAATGGTTGACTAGGTGGATAGGCGGGCGGGAGTTGGCTACGCTCCCCCTGCCGGAAAGTGCAATATTGGCCAGGTTGCTGCCGAGGATTCTGGACCGTCGACAGGCGATTCCGCAGATGGGGGTGCTGCTGTCTGTGGCCGTACGTTGCTGGGACAGGTGTGTGGCCCGTACAAAGGGAACGCCACTTTATGCCCCAGGCCTTCCGCTGGCGGGAGTACCACAGGCGGGGAGGGGTCCCCCGCGTCGGCAGTTGAGAGGCTGGGAGGAGGTGGGATTACGGACGTTGGGTGAATGTTACAGGGACAAGGAATGGCTCCCCTTACGGATTTTTGGAACATCATGAACTCCCCCGGGCCAATTTCTGAACTATCACAAGCTCCGAAGAGCAATGATAGAACTTTGGGGGGTTGCCACGACCGAACCAGACACACACCCGCCTCTGGAGGCTGTGCTGACCTTGTTTTCCGCGGGACACCTGATTAAATGGCTTTATATGGCAATTAGGGGATATCCCCCGCAGCCGTTGCTAGTGCTACGGGGGAGATGGGAAGGTTCGGTGGGTCGCCCCTTGACGGACAAGGAATGGCAGAAAGCGTTATCGAGCCCGAAGAGGGTATCCAGGAATACGGCTTTTAAAGTGCTCCAACTTAACTTTCTCCACAGAACCTACCTGACTCCTCACCGCTTGAACACGGTTTATCAAAGAGTGGATCGGGGTTGTGCCCGATGCTCATTAGTGGATGCGGATTTTGACCACATGCTATGGTCCTGCCCTGGTCTCTCCACATACTAGAGTACAGTGATGGGGATGGTTAATGCGGTACTGGATCGTAACCTCTCATGCAACCCGGAAGTGTGCCTACTGGGCCTGTTCCCGAGACCTAAGGCACGTAAGCTGGGACATCGATTTGTGGATTTGGCCCTACTTCTGGCCAAACGGAGGATAGCCCTCCGCTGGAAAGCAGCGGTCCCCCCGATGGTGTCAGCCTGGGAGGTAGACGTCTCTAGTTGGGCCCGGGCGGAAGAGCACACTTTGATTGCGGAAGACACTCACTAAGCGGCGCAGACCCTATGCGGAGCCCTGGGGGGGACATTTTGAGAGCTTGGGAGACGCGGCATGACTTGGACCCAGTGGCTGGGGGAGAAGTGAGGGAGCCAGCAGAGTAGCGTGTGGGGAGCCTGAGACGTTGAGAGGGAGGCCCCCGTTGGTTTTTGGGAATTGGGTCGATGGGGGCAATGGCTGGAGGCGATCCCTTGCCTGGTTTCTCCCTGTTCTCCCTGTTCTCCCCTTTCTACACTTTTTCACCTTTCCCCCTAACCCCAGAGTAGTATTTTTTTTTCCCCCTGTGGAGTGACAAGGGGGTGTGTTCTCCTGAGTAGGTGGATATCCTCCCGGCGACAACGATTATAGTTAATTTCGTTATGATAAGTTTCCTTTAATGTTTTATGCGATCACGCAAACTGCATTGTTTAATACAAGTGACAAAGATGAGGTGGGGATCAGCGCGACCGCCTTTAAATGCTAAACCACTATACTGTTATTATGTGAGCGTTGCCCACAAATGATCAAGAGATTGATGGTATTAGTTTGAAAACGATATGAAAATTGTATACGTGATTTTTGTTATTTTATTTTAAAATTTCAATAAACAAATATTTAAAAAAATATTGTTTTTAGATCATGGTTAAGCTCCATTCAGCAATTATTTGCCTGCTTCGAACTTGTCCATTCTGTAAACTCCAGCCTGGAGTCCACGCAGCTCATCTCAAGATCTCCCTCCCCCATCACTGCCTACAAAATAATCATGCAACAGTCAGGAAAACGGTAAAGATGTGTCTATATATGGGCTAAGCTGGTGATCCCAGTTGTCCACGGCACCATGAAGCTTTTGGTTATGTGATCACGAAATAAATTAAATATAGTATGCATGGTGATGGGTCTGCTCTACCAGATACAGACTATTACACTCTAGTTACAGAAGGCGGTGAGAGGTTTGGTGCAGGCAACAACCTTACTGTTAGAAATGGGGGTCTCTAGTTGGCAGAGGTAGGTACCTTTGTCCAAGTAGGGGCCCTTGCTCCTAGTCAGGGTAAGGGGGTTACACTCCTAAAATAACCCCTGCTCACCCCCTTTATGCTTGGCACGAGCAGACAGGCTTATCTCAGAGGCAGTGTGTAAAGCATTTGTGAACCCATACAGTAACACAGTGAAAACACTACAAATGGACACGACACCAGTTTAGAAAAATAAGTAATCTTTATCTAAACTTAAAACAAGACCAAACGACAAAAATCCACAAAACAGTATCAGAAATATCCTTAAAATTAGGTTATTCACTTAAATCAAGCTTGTAGCAACAAATAACTCCACTTTGAGTTATACGACGTCGTGACAGATAGAAATCCCAAAGTACGGAACCGACCGCGAGGTGCGCGGCGTCGGGCCCACACAGAACAGTACCTTGGAAGATGGTGAAAAACAAAGACAGTTCACGGCGTCGGGGAGGTGCGGCTTCGTTAGCGCTGCGCAGCGTTCGACTCCTTACGACCCCAGGGGAGGTGCAGCCTCTGTTCCTTACTGCAGCGCAGGGGAGGTGAGATGACGGTTCCTTACTGCGTCGGGGAGATGACATCACGATGGCGACGAAACCACTGTTCCTTACGATGGCGCGATGTCGATGGGTTCGGAGAGTCACCCACGTTGAGGATCGGCTCCGCGATGATGAAGTCTGCTTCGGAGTCGATGCGGCACAGCAGCAGGTGTCGGGCCCACGTCGGAAGTCGGAGCAGTGCTCACGGCTTCGGGCAGGTTACGGCGTCGTTCGCTGGTGTCGATGTGGCACGGCGGCCGGCGTCGGGTCTACTTCGCAAGTCGGAGCAGCGCTCACGGCTTCGGTGCAGATTACGGCGTCGCTCGCCGGCGTCAGTGTTGCAATTTCCTTCTGTAGCAGCTAAAACAGCAGTTCTAGATGCAGGCAGACAGAAAGGATGAAGTCTTTGTGTTCCTGAGACTTCAGAACAGGAGGCAAGCTCAGTTTCAAGCCCTTGGAGATCTTTTCTTCAAGCAGGTGGCAAAGCAAAACAGCAAAGTCCTTTTCTCCTTTCCTTGGCAGCAAGCAGCCACTGTAGGCCAACCCCAGACAGCAAACAGCACAGGGTCAGTAATCTTCCTCAGCTTCTCCGGCTCTTCTCCTTGGCAAAGGTTCCTCTTGATTTCCCAGAAGTGATCTAAAGTTCTGGGGTCTGGGTCCTCCTTTTTATACACACAAATTATTTTTTCTCTGAAGGCAGAGAGTGTCTGTACCCAGCCAAAACCAGTTCTGTCCTCACTGGTGCAGCTTCCTGGCAGGAGGTGGGGACAGCATTGTTGAAAGCAGACCTGGCCCAGGAAGGTGAAAGGAAATCTCCTCCCCCTACTCTAAATTCAACCCAGGTCCCATTCAGCCCAGCCCTGACTCATCAGACTGCCGGAGCCACTGCCCTCTCCCAGCTCCTGTCACTCACAAGCCAGACATGCAATACACAAACCTAGCAGAGGCATACTGGATGGTTAGGCAAGAAAATACCCACTTTCTAAAAGTGGCATTTTCAAACTTAGAATGCAAGAATCACCCTCACTAAACGATGCACTTTAGCATTCTGAGTTCAGGCATACTAAACTTCATTTTCCTATCATGTTCCTAGGGCCAGTTATGTTTATAAGATGTTATAAACTAACTGCCCAATCTGGCCTATGGGAACAGATAGCCTTGCATTAGTGAAAAACGAAATTGGCAGTATTTCACTATCAGGACATGTCACACACATCAGGACATGTCCTACCTTTCACATACAATGCACCCTGCCCACAGGGGTACCTTGGGCCTACCTTAGGGGTGACTAACATGTAGAAAAGGGAAGGTTTAGGGACTGGCAAGAGTGTGCACTTGCCAAGTCGACATGGCAGTCCCAGACTGCACACAGGCTCTGCGATGGCAGGCCTGAGTCACATTTTACAGGCTGCTTCTGTGGGTGGCACAATCAGTGCTGCAGGCCCACTAGCAGCATTTGATTTACAGGCCCTGGGCACACATGGTGCACTGTACTAGGGTCTGACAAGTAAATCAAATCAGCCAATCGTGGAATCACCAATCTATTACATCAATTTACAAAAGGGAGCACTTGCACTTTGGCACTGAACAGCAGTGGCAAAGCGCCCAAAGCATCTAGACGAGCAAAAACATAGCAAAAACACAGGAGACAACAGCAAAAAATGGAAGGGAGACCCACGCCAATGGTGCCAGGTCTAACACGTGTCCCCTCCAACTGAAATGTGGGGAGAACTACCCACCCACTTGGGAGTTCTCTTCACTAAGGCGGAAAAATCTGGACAGACCATCAGCATTGGCGTGTTCTGTACCAGGGCGGTGTTCCACCGTGAAGTCCATCTCCTGTAGGGAAATGGACCACCTCAACAGCTTTGGATTATCACCCCCCATCTGCATCAACCATCTGAGGTGCCTGTGGTCTGTCTGAACCCAGAAGTGAGTCCCAAACAAGTAGGGTCTCAACTTCTTCAGTGCCCAGACCACAGCAAATGCCTCACGCTCAATCGCACTCCATCTCTGTTCCTGTGGAAGTAACCTCCTACTAATGAAGGCTACAGGTTGGTCTAGGCCCTCTTCATTCATCTGTGAAAGCACAGCCCCCACACCATGCTCCGAAGCATCTGTCTGCACAATGAATTCCTTTGAGAAGTTGGGTGCCTGAAGCACGGGCGCCGTGCACATGGCAGATTTCAGGGCATCAAAAGCTTTCTGGCAGGCATCAGTCCAGTTCACTTTCTTGGGCTGCTTCCTGGAAGTCGGCTCTGTCAAGGGGGCAACAATGCTGCCATACCCCTTGACAAACCTCCTGTAATACCCTGTGAGTCCTAAAAAGGCTCTCGCCTCTGTCTTGGTCTTGGGGAGTTCCCAAGCCAGAATGGTATCAACCTTGGGCTGTAGGGGCACCACCTGGCTGCTCCCAACCTGGTGTCCCACGTACACCACGGAACCCTGCCCGATCTGGCACTTACTCGCCTTGATCGTGAGGCCTGCCCTCCGCAGCGCCTTCAACACTTCCCAGAGGTGGTGCAGATGTTCCTCCCAAGTGGCACTGAACACTGCAATGTCATCCAGGTAGGCGGCACTGAAATCCTCCAGTCCAGCCAACACCTGGTTGACCAACCTCTGAAAGGTGGCAGGGGCATTCTTCAATCCAAAGGGCATCACCCGGAATTGGTAGTGCCCATCTGGTGTGGAGAATGCTGACCTCTCTCTTGCCCCATCAGTTAAGGCGATCTGCCAGTACCCAGACGTTAAGTCAAACGTACTGAGGTACCGGGCAGCCCCCAACCGATCGATGAACTCTGGGGATGGGGTGCGCGTCAGTCCTGGTGACTGAATTGAGCCCTCGGTAGTCCACACAGAACCGGAGTTCTAGTGTGGCACTGGGTGCGGCAGCTTTTGGGACCAAGACCACTGGGCTGGCCCAGGGGCTGTTTGAGGACTCAATCACCCCTAGCTCTAACATCTTGGAGACCTCCTCCTTGATGCAAGCTCTGACCCGGTCAGTCACTCTGTAACACTTATGTTTTACTGGAGGACTGTCCCCAGTGTCCACATCATGGACACACCACTGATTGACACCAGGGGTCAGGGAGAACAGGTCAGAAAACTGTCCCAACAGTTGGCGACAGTCATTCTACTGCTCAGGGGTCAGGGCGGTAGAGAGGTTCACACCGTCCACTGACCCATCTTGCTCCTTGGCAGACAGGAGGTCAGGAAGAGGCCCAGTCTCCTCTTCCGTCCCAGCATCTGTTGCTAAGAGCATGCCCACTTCGGACCTCTCCAAGTGGGGCTTCAGGCGGTTCACATGTAGGACCCGCAAAGGGTTCCTAGGAGACTGCAAGTCCACCAAGTAGGTGACGTTACTTTTGCACTCCACCACCTCAAATGGTCTGGTCCACTTATCCTGGAGCGCACAGGGCTCCACTGGGACCATGACCCAAACTTTTTGTCCAGGCTGAAACTCGATCAGAGTGGCATTCTGATCATACCACCGTTTCATCTCTTCCTGGCTGGCTTCCAGATTCGCCTGAGCGAGTTGTCTGAAACGCCTAGTCTGGTTTCTGAAGGCCAGCATGTAGCTATATACATCCTGGGTAGGTTTACTGGGAGCTTTCTCCCAGCCTTCTTTCACCAAACTCAGAGGTCCTCTCACAGGATGGCCGTACAGCAGTTCAAAGGGACTGAACCCTAAGGACTTCTGGGGCACCTCTCTGTAAGCAAACAGAAGGCATGGCAAGAGGACATCCCTCTTATGCCTCATGGGTTTCTCAAGACCCATATTCATGCCCTTCAGGGTCCGGTTGAATCCCTCAACCAGCCCATTACCTTGGGGGTGGTAAGGAGTGGTGACCTTATAGGTTACACTGCACTCCTGCCACAGGGACTTCATATACTTAGATATGAAGTTGGTACCACGGTCTGACACCACCTCTCTGGGGAACCGCACACGGGAGAAAATCCCCATCAATGCACGACCCACCACGGGGGCTGTCACAGTCCAGAGAGGGATGGCTTCCGGGTACCGGGTGGCATGGTCCACCAAGACCAGGACGAACCTGTTGCCCATGGCTGTCTTGGGATCCAGAGGCCCCACAATGTCAATGCCCACCCTTTCGAAGGGGGTGCTGACCACAGGGAAAGGTTGGAGAGGAGTCTTGTGCTTCCTCTCACTCTTACCACTTGCCTGGCAAGTCTGACAGGTCCTGCAATGAGTATCTGAACTTGTGCGCATTTGGGGCCAGTAAAAGTGGGTGACAAGCCTTTCAAAGGTCTTGTCTTGCCCCAGATGTCCTGCTAAAGGCACATCATGAGCCAGACCCAGTAGGAAGGCTCTGAAGCGCTGGGGTACCACCAGCACACAGGCTGACCCAGGCTCAGCAACCTTAGGCTCGCTATGCAGGAGACCATTCTCCCAGTAAATCCAATGTGAACCAGACTGATCACCTGCTGCCTGGTTTGCAGCCTGTTGCCACAAACCCACAAGAGAAGGGCACTTCTTCTGCTCCTTGCAGAACTCTTCCCTAGAGGGGCCTCCTTCCTGCTGCCAATGGGTCGTCTCAGCGATACAAAAGGGGATGATGGACGGAACGCTTGAGCCAATCAAACACTCACCCCCAGTCAACTGATCTGGGTTTAATCCATCATCATTCTTTAGCTCACTCCACCACCCCAGTTCAGACATGGTCGTCTCAGGCAGGTCCCCCATTTCAGCCACTTGTTCCCCTGTAGGCTCCAGGGCATCCCCCTCAAGGTTTGCCTCCTTCTGTACCGTGGGAACTTCGGGGGCCAGTTTCCCGCGCCCCCTGCCTCTTCTCTTTAAGGCAGGCACCTGGGCCACTCTTTCAGGCTCCAGGTCCTCTTGAGTACCTTTACCAGCTGCCATTGACAAAGTGGTCACACACGCCCCACTCAGGCAGACCCAACATCTCCAAATGAGACCTTCTCTCCACCTTAGCCCAAGGGGAGCTCTCCAAATAATTGCCCAGCAGACAGTCAACAGGCATGGATGGCCTCACAGCTGCTAGAAAGGTACCTGAGAACCCCCCCCCCCCCCAGTCAAAGGGAACCTGTGCCACTTTGCAGAGGCACTCTATTTGTCAGCGGCAACTACTGGGTAGAATGCATTGGGAATCACCTGCTCTTCAGACACCAGCTGACAACTGACAGCTGTCACACTGGCTCCGGTGTCTCTCAGAGCCTCCACCCTTTGGCCATTGATGGTCACCCACTGCCTGTACTTCTTAGTGTTATCAGGCAGCTGAGTTCTAGGGACCATCTCACTGTCTCCTAAAGAGACTAGGGACATCTCTGTGTGACCCCACCCACCTTGGGCACCCGACTCCTCCCCCAGGGCTACACTAGCCATCTGCCGGGGCGGTGCACCAGTGGTTGCAGCGTTACCCGTGTTGGGACACTTAGGATCCCAGTAGAAGTGGCCCACCTGACCACAACCAAAACATGTCTTGGGGCCCTTCTGAACAGGCTTATCTGTCGGGCCCCATGGTTTCTTCTCAGTGGGAGGCTGGAAACCTTTCCCTTGGTTCCCTTGGGGATTACTTTGGGGCCCTTTCTGGGACTCCTTTGGTTTACACTTGTCCCCCCCACTCTTCTGCAGGGGACCCTGCCCACCTTTGGCGGAGTCTCCCACAAGACCCTTGTGGACCCTGGTACTGACCCAGCAGTCTGCCTCCACAGCAAGCTTCCTGGGATCAGTCAGCTTACTATCAATCAGGTGCTGGCTTAGCTCTGGAAAACAACTACTGGACAAGTGCTCCCATGCAATCAAATCATAGAGTGCCTGAAAATCATTTACTTTGCTACCCTTCACCCCACCATCCAATGCTCTGCAAAAAAAAGACACATATTCCACCCAGGTGCTAGACTCCAGCGTCTTGCAATTTCTAAATTTCTGCCTATAAAGCTCTGGGGCAATCCATACCTGACTATTAAGGCCTCCTTCATGGGGGCATAGGACATCTGATCCTCCTTGGGCAATGCTAGTAAGGTGTCCCTTCCTTCATCCATAAAGCGGCTCCACAACCCCGCTCCCCGATCTTTCTCAGGGACCCGGTGGGACATCATTGCTACCTCATAGGCCTTAAACCACTGCCCAATGTCCTCCCTCTTCATGAATTCCGTAATGACATCCTTGGGAATATATACTCTTCCTTCTACAGGCACTGAAGGTGTGCTGCCACCAGAGGGAGTGATCTCTAAGCTCTTTGCTTTCAGCTCCAGCTCCCTCACCACTCTCTCATGCTCTAAAAGCATCTTCTTCTCTTCCATGGCTAACCTCTTATTTTCTAAATCCAATTTCTTAATTTCTGTCATTCTGACTCCCCACTTTGAGCTTGGCTAGCTCCATCTCATGTGCTCTGCTTTTCTCCCTGTCCTCCAACTCCTCTGGGGACGGGCCCTTTGAAGAAACACTGCTGCCCACCCTGGAAGGCACTTTCCCCCCAGCTAGGCCCAATGGCCCCTCCAGCTGCCCATCTAAATTCTCTGCCTCCTCCCTAGGCTCTTCAGGATGCTCACTGGCATTCCTAGATTCCAACCAGGCCCTAAGCGCCTTTTTGTATTCCTCATTCCTGGTGAGGCCTCTTATAGAGATTTTAAATTTCTTGCAAACAGCTTTGAGGTGTGGCACAGTGTATGTATCAACCCTTTCTTCTTCGAACTCAATATCCACAGATGCATGGATGCTGCTTTGATCATGCTGAAAAAACTGGCAGTTCTCAACAAATAGAAGTTCCAAGGAAAACTCTGCCAAAATGTATGTGGTCGCGTAATGGTCTGCACTCACTAGTAGTGTACACCAATCACTGTATGTAAATCACAAATGCAAGTCCAAATCCTCACCGCTGACCACCAATGTTAGAAATGGGGGTCTCTAGTTGGCAGAGGTAGGTACCTTTGTCCAAATAGGGGCCCTTGCTTCTAGTCCGGGTAAGGGGGATACACTCTTAAAATAACCCCTGCTCACCCCCTTAGTAGCTTGGCACGAGCAGACAGGCTTATCTCAGAGGCAGTGTGTAAAGCATTTGTGAACACATACTGTAACACAGTGAAAACACTACACATGGACACCACACCAGTTTAGAAAAATAAGTAATCTTTATCTAAACAAGACTAAACGACAAAAATCCACAATACAGTATTAAAAATAAGACTTTCAAATGGTAGAAATAGGTCAGTTCAATGCAAGTTGTAAATGCAACACTTTTCCAGCAAAGTACCTTAGATGCGTCACGCAAAACAAACAAAAGAGTCGCAGGGAAGGTGATGCGTCAGTTCCTTGCTTTGGGGGAGGTGATGCGTCTGTTCCTTACTGCAGCGCAGGGGAGGTGATGCGTCGGTTCCTTACCGGAGAGATGGGGATGCGTCGGTTTCTTACTGCGTTCCGGTTACGATGCGACAAGATGGCACCTCGATGAGCTGCGACGATCCGGTGCGATGCGACAAAATGGCGGCTCAATGCGATGCAACGGTCCGGTACGATGCGTGCACGTTTGCAGCCGCACAGCAGGTGCTCTGACCGTCTTCTCTGCGATGCGTCCGGACCCGGTGTGGATGCGGCGGGCTTCTTCCTGGTTGCTCGGCGAGGCGTCGGAACCAAGTGCAGATGTGGCACGCTTCTTCCCCGTGACTTGGTGATGCGCCGGGAATCGGTGCGGATGCAACACGCTTCTTCTCGTTGCGTCGATCTTCCAGCTCCCAGGGACAAACAGTCTCTAGAGGTCCTAAACAGCAGCAGGCACCTCTTTGCAGGTTAGAATTCCCAGCAAGGAAATACATGGTAGCTGGTGGTGAAGTCTTTGTGTCCCTGAGACTTCAGAACAGGAGGCAAGCTCAGCTTCAAGCCCTTGGAGATCTTCCTCAAGATGATAAGGCAACAACAAAGTCCTTTTCTCCTTTCCTTGGCAACAAGTAGCCACTGCAGGCCAACCCCAAACAGCACAGGGGCAGTAATCTTCCTCAGCTTCTTCGGCTCTTCTCCTTGGCAAAGGTTCCTCTTGATTTCCCAGAAGTGATCTAAAGTTCTGGGGTCTGGGTCCCCCTTTTTATACACACAATTTCTTTGTTCTCTGAAGGCAGAGAGTGTCTGTACCCAACCAAAACCAGTTCTGTCCTCACTGGTGCAGCTTCCTGGCAGGAGATGGAGACAGCATTGTTGAAAGCAGACCTGGCCCAGGCAGGTGAAAGGAAATCTCCTCCCCCTACTCTAAATTCAACCCAGGTCCCATTCAGCCCAGACCTGACTCATCAGACTGCCAGAGCCGCAGCCCTCTCCCAGCTCCTGTCACTCACAAGCCAGACCTGCAATACACAAACCTGGCAGAGGCATACTGGATGGTTAGGCAAGAAAATACCTACTTTCTAAAAGTGGTATTTTCAAACACAGAATGTAAAAATCACCCACACTAAAAGATGCACTTTAACATTCTGAGTTCAGGCATACTAAACTTTATTTTCCTATCTTGTTCCTAGGGCCAGTTATCTTTATAAGATGTTATAAACTAACTGCCCATTCTGGCCTATGGGAACAGATAGCCTTGCCATTGTGAAAAACGAAATTGGCAGTCTTTCACTATCAGGACATGCCACACACATCCGGGCATGTCCTACCTATTACATACAATGCACCCTGCCCACAGGGGTACCTTGGGCCTACCTTAGGGGTGACAAACATGTAGAAAAGGGAAGGTTTAGTGACTGGCAAGTGTGTGCACTTGCCAAGTCGACATGGCAGTCCCAGACTGCACACAGGCTCTGCAATGGCAGGCCTGAGCCACATTTTACAAGCTGCTTCTGTGGGTGGCACAATCAGTGCTGCAAGCCCACCAGCAGCATTTGATTTACAGGCCCTGGGCACACATGGTGCACTGTACTAGGGTCTGACAAGTAAATCAAATCAGCCAATCATGGAATCACTAATCGATTACATCAATTTACAAAAGGGAGCACTTGCACTTTGACACTGAACAGCAGTGGCAAAGTGCCCAAAGCATCTAGCCCGGTTTGTAGAAAACAAGGGGACCCCAATATGTGAACCTGGGGTAGTAGAATATGTTTAAAGGACAATGGTTCAGGGATGGCCTCAAAGGTCCAAAGTGAAAACGGTGACCCGGAGCGGGGCACTGTTGTTTGAATAAAGTTAATTTTCAGAACGAAAATGGTGACCCAGCAAGGGGCACTACTGTTTACATGTATGAGATTTAAATTTAGTCAGGAGCAAAAAAAGGATTTACAAAGGGTCATGTGTGTCAGAAAATGACAGACATTTATTTTTCAGATATGCTTAGTATTCAGGTGCTCACACATTAAGTGAAAGAAAGCGTGACGTGAGTAGTGATAGTGAGTTTTTTTAAAATGGCATCGCATTGACAACAATATAGTTGAACTCCACAAATAATTTATACACAGTGAGTGGAGTTCATGTTGTAGAGTGGTCGACAACGTTTCGAACCCAATTAGTGGTGTTCATCTTCAGGACATAGGTGAGCTAGTTAATGGCGAAAAAGAGGATCTGTTAATTCCACAGATACCCTCGGGTAGACTGATGGTAGTTCAATTTGAATAGTGTGCTCGTAGCTTGCACGTAATTGGTGGAAGGTCTGGCAGCTGGGCAGAAAATTATTTATGTGATTAGAAATGCAAAAGGCTGTACTGCTGGGCTGTGCAGAGATACGCGATGGCAGTGTTAATTTTGTTAATCCTGGCGACAGGGCAATGAATGGGGGCCTGAAGACATGAAACCGGTAGCGTCCTCCTGCTGCTGTGGCTGGTTGTGAATGCAGTCACAAATTGAACTACCATCAGTCTACCCGAGGGTATCTGTGGAATTAACAGATCCTCTTTTTCGCCATTAACTAGCTCACCTATGTCCTGAAGATGATGGAGAGGGAGGAGTCGAGGATGATGCCAAGGTTTCGTGCGTGGTCCGTAGGGATGGGTGGATTCCCGAGGGCAGAGGGCCACCAGGTGTTGTCCCAGGTGGACGTGCAGGGTCCGAGGACGAGGACCTCGGTCTTTTCTGAGTTGAACTTCAGACAGCTGTCTTTCATCCAGGCTGCCACGTTCTTCATTCCTTCCTGGAAGCAGAGTCTGGTGTCTTCGGGTTTCTTTGTGAGTGAGAGGATGAGCTGGGTGTCATCGGCGTAGGATACAATGCTGAGCCCAGGCTGTCTTACAATGGCGGCGAGGGGGGCCATGTAGATGTTGAAGAGCGTGGGGCTGAGCGAAGAACCCTGGGGTACTCCGCAGTCGATATCGGTAGGCTCTTCAGGATGCTCACTGGCATTCCTAGATTCCAACCAGGCCCTCAGCGCCTTTTGGTATTCCTCTTTCCTGGTGAGGCCTCTTATAGAGATTTTAAATTTCTTGCAAACAGTTTTGGGGTGTGGCACAGTGTAGGTATCAATCCTCTCTTCTTCAAATTCAATATCCACAGATGCAATGGATGCTGCTTTGCTCATGGTGAAAAAATTGGCAGTTCTCAAAGAAAAATAGAAGTTCCAAGGAAGAAATTCTACCAAAATGTATGTGGTCGCGTAATGGTCTGCACTCACTAGTAGTGTACACCAATCACTGTATGTAAATCACAAATGCAAGTCCGAATCCTCACCACTGACCACCAATGTTAGAGATGGGGGTCTCTAGTTGGCAGTAGGTACCTTTGTCCAAGTAGGGGCCCTTGCTTCTTGTCAGGGTAAGGGGGATACACTCCTAAAATAACCCCTGCTCACCCCCTTGGTAGCTTGGCACGAGCACACAGGCTTATCTCAGAGGCAGTGTGTAAAGCATTTGTGAACCCATACAGTAACACAGTGAAAACACTACAAATGGACACCACACCAGTTTAGAAAAATAAGTAATCTTTATCTAAACTTAAAACAAGACCAAACGACAAAAATCCACAATACAGTATCAGAAATAGCCTTAAAATTAGGTTATTCACTTAAATCAAGCTTGTAGCAACAAATAACTCCACTTTGAGTTATACGACGTCGTGACAGAAATCCCAAATTGCGGCGCCGACTGCGAGGTGCGCGGCGTCGGGCCCACACAGAACAGTACCTTGGAAGATGGTGAAAAACAAAGACAGTTCACGGTGTCGGGGAGGTGCGGCTTCATTGGCGCTGCGCGGCGTTCGACTCCTAACGACCCCAGGGGAGGTGCAGCCTCTGTTCCTTACTGCAGCGCAGGGGAGGTGAGACGACGGTTCCTTACTGCGGTTCCTTACTCCAAAAAGATTACATTTGATGTGAAAGTGGTAGGAGAAGACAAATTGATCCTCTACTCCTACCAAACTGATGAAAATGTGGTTTTGTCAGACCTTTGTTTGTAGTGCCTTTGTTCTAAGCTGAAATTTTTGAGGTGACATGCCCTGAAATTAAATGTACAGGAATGGCTTTGAAGTATAATTAGCTCGTGAGTTAGTGGTGTATGTAGAAGAGCGCGACAGTCGAGGGGTTGTCTACATGGCTTGCTAAGACTTCAACCACTACACTTCACTGCTGGTTTGAGGTTTAGAAACAGAAATGAATGTTGCAATGCTTAGGCCCTGGGTAAGACGTCACATGAATTTAGTTGAATCTCCGATCAGAAGACTTGTTCAGAACTAGTCATGCCAGTTTCTGAACCAACTTTATCAGTGCTTTTAAAACCTGCAATCATGGGGCAGCTGTTGGCTGCTGGGGAAGAAATTGACCTCTGGTGAAGCAGTAATAGCTTGGGGCTTGGGGCTTTGGGGGGTGGGGTTTACACCTACTGGAGGTACTGGCCTATGGAGTGATTCAGAGTTCAATGGTGGTATTGAACTTGGCCCCTTTTGCAGGGTCACCCCTGAACTTTTTGCCTTCCTCCTAGTATTTTTTATGACCTGATGTTGGTGGTTTTAGGACTCTGGGCACTTTATCACTGCTGTCCAGTGTTAACGTGCATGTGCTCTCTATGGTAAACATGGTAAGAGTGGTCTACACCTGTTTGGCGTATTTAATTTACCCATCAGTCCCTTGTAAAGTGGTATCTCATATACCCGGAGCCAGTAAATTAAATGCTGGTGGGCTTGCAGCGCTGATTGCGCCACCCACCAAAGTAGCCTTTAAAACCTGTCTCGGGCCTCTGCCATTGCAGGGCCTGTGCGCGCAGTTTACTGCCGCTGTGACGTGGCACATAAAGTGGGTGCCACGTCTGTGACTCCCCTTTTTCTACATATCGGTCACCCCTAAGGTAGGCCCTAGCTAGCCCTATGGGCAGGGTGCATGTAGGTAAAAGGTAGGACATGTTCCTTAACTGTGTGGCATGTCCTGGTAGTAACAAACAGCCATTTTGGTTTCTCACTACTGTGAGGCTGCCCTCTCGTAGGAATGCATTGGGGATTCCCCGATATGTGCTTCAGTGGTAATTCCTGACATGAGAGGAGTAGTGTAATCAAGTTTGGTATGTTTGGAATAGTGGTAATAAATGCTGCGTAATGGTGTTTGCAGATTTATTATCACTATTTTAGAAATGCCACTTTTAGAAGTGGGCATTTCTGTGTGCTATGCGTCTTTGTGCCTGCCTGTTGTGTATTGCATGTCTGGCTCTGGATGACAGGGGTTGGGGAGGTGCAGTGGCTCCAGAGGGACTGGGTGAGTCAGCGCTAGGCTGAATAGGCCGATCTGCATTTGGAGTAGTGGGAGGAGTAGCACCGGGACCTGACTGGGACTGTGCCTGCCTTACACAATGTTGGCTCCGCCCCCCTGTGGTGTGTCTGGGGCCAGACCCTACACTAACACAGGAGGTTGTTGTGTACTGTAAATATGTTTTCAAGTGCCCCCCAGAACTGGTTTAGACCGGGCACAGAGCCCTGTGCCAGAAGGAGAACAAAGACAATTGCAGTATAAATATTGGGGCTGTGACCCCATGTTAGGGGGTGCTTACTTGGAGCTGGGAAGAAAGGACTGCTGGGCACCAGGAGGAACCGCCACGAAGGACTCCCTCTCTGCTGGAGGGCCCTGTGAGCTGGCCTGACTGGGCCCAGCCTCTGCCCTGTGTGCTTTTGGGTCTTGGGGCGCTGCAGGATTCCTAGGTGTTGACCCCCTGGTGTGGGCTCATCTGCATCAGAGCGTGGTGGACGCTTGGACTTCCATCTTGAGCCTGTGACACCCAAAGCGTGTGGGCGCTTCGCATTTTCTTGCCCCCTGAGCCAGAGAAGTGGGCTCTGACTGATTAACGCGGCGAGAACAGCCCAGCCCCGAACCGGAAGCCAGGTGTGCTCCCCGAGCCTGGTTGTGGGTGGAGCCCACTCTTGTTAGAAGCTGCGTGAGGAAGCAGCCTGCAGCCAGGCAGAGGCTGAGCCTGGTTGCGGGCTGGGCCGCCTTCCCGAGGAAAGGAGCCAATCCGACGGAGACTTCGCTCCGTATGAGGACGGCCCTCCAGAGGCCGGAAGAGAGGCAGAGGTTGCCTGGTTGTGGGCGGGGCCCGGCGGAAGATGGAGCCGGCGCCTCGCGGTTGCCTTGAACCGAGATTTCCAAGTCAGAAGGACCGGAGCCTCGCGGGCTCCATTCCGCGACTTCCCGCCTCCACCCACCTGGTAGAGGCAGAGGCGGGTCACCAGAGATAGCAGGTCACGGCAAGGAGACTGGAAGAGTCTAGAGAGGTCCCACTGAGTAGGGCCTGTGAGGAAGCCCTGTTGACACTCTTTGCCTTAATGCAGTTGCGCCGCATGGTCGCGGGCAACTGCATGTTTATCTCCAGCATAGGGGACACCCTCCATTAAAGGAGCCAGGGGGTTGCACCCCCCGCCCGCTTTACACTGCGCACGTTGTGTTGGCTGCATCAGCAGCCAGGGGGCCCGTTTGGAGGCCTCGTGTTAGGCGAGCCCTGACTTTGGGACAAAGGGCATTGCGCGGAAGCCCATGACAGGCCCCCGAGGAAGGCCAGACGGCCTGGTGTTTACCTTTATGTTTTGGTTGGGCGTACGGCCCTGAGGTGATGTGTGCACCTTATCAGTAATTACGGTGCACTGGTGCTGATTTAGGATGTATGCCTAATATGTGTAAGCCTAAGATGTTTATGCCTACTATGTGGTGCTAGGAGCACCTTTACCAGTAGTTACTGGTTACTTTTTGCTAATAGATAATTCTGATGGTTAGGACAGTGGCCTGATTGGCCCTGTAATGTATATAATCCCCTGCACAGTCATACCTTGTGCCAGGTGGCACAGTGTGTATATATATGTGATCACGTTCTAATGTGTTTTATGAGTAATACAAAGGCTATTTTTTTATATAACCTTGTGTGGAGTTTCTTTTGTGGTGTGCCTAGTGTGTCACTGCTGTGTGTTGCGCAAACACTTTACACATTGCCTCTAGGATAAGCCTGACTTCTCTGCCAAGCTACCAAGGGAGTGAGCAGGGGTTATCTTCGGTGTGTAACTCCCTTGCCCTGACTAGAGTGGTGGTTTCTGCCTGGCTTAGGCGCTTGTCCTAGCCAACCAGAAATCCCATTTCTAACATTGGTTGTCAGCGGTGAGGATAGGACTTGCGTTTGCGCAGTACCACAGTGATGCATGATTGCACTACAAACTCTGCATTTTAGACAATCACATGTTTTGAGGAAAAATAATAAAATCAGGAGAAATTCCCAAAGTGTCATTTTTGAATTGTGTTTCCTGCTCTTCTAAAACTTTTGGTGGCACCCCTGAAGTGTCAGTCATGTCTCACCTTGGTGATCCAGCAGTTGTTGTGACAGAAAGTGCATTTAATGTAAACATGTTGCATAAGTATACTGTGAGGGACCTAAAGAGGTTCTGTAGGGATCTTGGATGTCAGGTGGGTGGTTCTGCAAGGAGGGTGGAACTGCGGGAGGCCGTGTTGGCCTGTTGGATATCCAAAAACCACGTGGGGGAGGAGTCTGAGAGGGAGGGTCCCCGATCAGCACCCCTAGAGGGCAGTGGCCCTGGAGAGTTTAAGCAGGAGGGAGGAAATGACTGGGCAGGGACGCCAGTAGGTAGTGAAGACCCCGTAGAGAGGGAGTCCCTTGCTGGGTCCAGCGCCGGGGCAGTGCCCCATCCCTTTCCCTGTCCCCAGAGGAGTGGGTGGATAGGAGGGAAGAAAGGGAGCATCAGCTGGCTTTGGAGAAGCTCAGATTGGAGCATGCCAAGGAGATAGCGCAGCTGGGTGTGGAGGAGAAAAAGGCTGAGGTTGAGAGAGCCTTAGTGCAGGAGAGGATGGCGGAGGCAGAGAGGGCCTTCGTCAGAGAAAAGCTAGCTCTTGAGGATGTGTACCCTGAGTGTAGTTTTAGTAGTCTGGATTCACCAGTGAGGGTGGGGTCCAGTGGTGGCAGCAATAGAGTCCATTGTAGGAAGTCCCACTCCCAGATCCCAGAGCGTGGTACTTAATTCCCAGGAAGAGGGTGTCACACCTGAAGGGTATAGGTTGAAGTTCAGGGGCAGTAGGAAACCGTCTCACCAGTCTTGGGGGGAGTTTGTATATGAATGTTGTGATGCACTGGAAAATTGAGTGATGGGTAGCATGGCAATCAATTTTGAAGGGCTGTTCAATCTGATTGTCAGAGAGCACATGTTCCGTTGTTGTTTTCCAGGGTTACACCAACACCTGTTGGAGTGTGAGTTCTCTGATCCCAGGGAGCTTGCACGGGAGGCAGACCTCTGGGTGAGTGCCAGAGGGTCTGAGAAGGCATTTGCGGGTGACTCTAAGGGTTAGTGGCTCAGGTATTTCCCAACCAAGAGTGGTGGGAAAGGTTCTTAGTAGCCCAGATAGGTCCCGGTGTAGTGGAAGGGCTGCAGGGACTCGCGTCCTGTCTCCGTGGAGAAGGAGTGAGAATGGGATGTGTCCCAAGGTGCCCGGAACCCAGTCTCAGGGCCTGGAGTGTTCCCTAAGGGAACACCAGGTGGGGAGCCTAGGCTGTACTAGTAGGCCATCCGTTGAGGGGTATCTCCTATGTCAGGAGAACTTGGAGCGTCTATAAGCAGAACTCCATCAGTTCTGGTGTCTGGCGGTACCGCTCCTGAGTGGAGGGTGCAGGAGTCCAGATGGAGTGGTAAGAGGGGAAGAGAGTCCCCCAGTGGGAGAACCAGTGGGTCAGGGGCCAGCCATAAGGGTTTAGCCTTCTAGGAGTGACCATGGTGACACCATTTCTGTCCTGGGGGGGGGTCTTCACGACTGCCAGTTGGACAGGGGTCGGAAGATCCGCGCCAGGCAGACTGTCACGCAACACATGAGGTATGTGTTACCCTTGGGGGGGTGGGAGGGGGGGCCTGCGTGCTCCCCCGGAAGTCATGGTGTGCCAGGCAAGTGTTCAGCCGCAGGGTGTACTCCCTGGGTTGGGAGGCCAGGTTCATGTTCTGCCTGACCTGGAGGGAAGGACATCTGTAACCAGTGTCCCTACCATTTTGTCTTTTGGGGGTACCACTCCAGGTGGGAGGGTGCAGAACTCTGGAAGGGGGCACAGAGGGAGGGAGTCCTTGCCTCTGACCCCGGTTCAACCTGAGGGTTTAGTCCCTGGGTTGGGAGGCCAGGTTCAGGTTCTGCCTGACCTGGAGGGAAGGACATCTGTAACCAGTGTCCCTACCATTTTGTCTTTTGGGGGTACCACTCCAGGTGGGAGGGTGCAGAACTCTGGAAGGGGGCACAGAGGGAGGGAGTCCTTGCCTCTGACCCCGGTTCAACCTGAGGGTTTAGTCCCTGGGTTGGGAGGCCAGGTTCAGGTTCTGCCTGACCAGGAGGGAAGGACATCTGTAACCAGTGTTCCTACTGTTTTGTCTTCTGGGGGTACCACTCCAGGTGGGAGGGTGCAGAACTCTGGAAGGGGGTGCAGAGGGAGGGAGTCCTTGCCTCTGACCCCGGTTCAACCTGAGGGTTTAGTCCCTAGTTTGGGAGACCAGTTGCAGAATGGAGGTCCTGAACTGTTGGGAGAGTTGTGTTCTGAGGGTGCCTCTCCTAGGAGGAGAGTGCGGAACCCCAGAAGGAGGGGTTGGGGGAGGAGAGCCTCACCTGTGACTCCTGATCAGCCTGAGGGTTGAGACCCTGGGTTAAGCGATCAGTGGCAGTATAGTACTGCACTGATGAGAGGTAGAGTGGAGAATGGATACTATGTACCTGGGGCTACCGCCTCCGCTCTGAGATGGCAAGGACCAGAGACATCTGGATGGCCTAGGGCCTGGTCCTGGCCACGGACAGCTAGGGAGTCCCAGTGGGGTAGCTTAGTTGGTCCTGGGAGCTTTGACAGAGTGAACCACGTGGGTTCAGATTGGCGTAGAACTGGAGTGTGCCCATGCAGTTGCTGGCCCGCGTCCGTGTTCTATCGCCCCAAGCAAGGAAGTCCATCAAGGTATTGATTGATCTACCCTAGCTTTAGGCTGGAAGGGCGTTTTGTTGGACTTGCCCCCTTTTTCTGGGTCATCCCTGAACTTTTTGCCTTCCTCCTAGTATTTTTTCTGACCTGGTGTTGGTGGTTTTAGGACTCTAAGCACTTTATCACTGCTGTCCAGTGTTCAAGTGCATGTGCTCTCTATGGCAAACGTGGTAAGATTGGTGTACACCTGTTTGGCGTATTTAATTTACCTATCAGTCCCTTGTAAAGTGGTATCTCATATACCCGGGGCCAGTAAATTAAATGCTGGTGGGCTTGCAGCGCTGATTGCGCCACCCACCAAAGTAGCCTTTCAAACCTGTCTCAGGCCTCTGCCATTGCAGGGCTTGCGCGCACAGTTTACTGCCGCTGTGATGTGGCACATAAAGTGGGTGCCACGTCTGTGACTCCCCTTTATCTACATATCGGTCACCCTTAGGTAGGCCCTAGCTAGCCCTATGGGCAGGGTGCAATGTAGGTAAAAGGTAGGACATGTGCCTTAACTGTGTGGCATGTCCTGGTAGTGACAAACAGCCATTTTGGTTTCTCACTACTGTGAGCCTGCCCTCTCGTAGGAATGCATTGGGGATTCCCCGATATGTGCTTCAGTGGTAATTCCTGACATGAGAGGAGTAGTGTAATCAAGTTTGGTATGTTTGGAATTGTGGTAATAAATGCTGCGTAATGGTTTTTGCAGATTTATTATCACTATTTTAGAAATGCCACTTTTAGAAGTGTAATATCACAAAAAATGGGAAACCCAATAGACCCTTGGCGGCTTGGGCAGTTTAGTATGAGCAGGTAAGTGCGCCTACAAGGGATTTGTTCAAAGTTGTTTCAGTAATAGTTGATCAATTTGATTTAGGTAAGCTCTATTCAATTAACTCACAATTGGATTATTCAGGAAACAATTCGATTAGTTTATCAATGAGTGAATCATTAAGGAAAAAAGAAACACGGGTGTATATATTCAAAAAATTATTTAGTATTGATTCAAGATTGTTCATTTATAAAGGGTACATAGAAAACAACACAATGTAGCCAGAAGTGGTAATTACATAAGATTAAGTATCCTTCACAGTTACAGTTGTGGACACTTTTTCACAAAATGTTTTTAAGGCAATCTGAAGAGTTTACACAAAGCAAACATTGCCTACAATACATTGAAGTAAGGAATAGGTGTAGTAGTCGTTCGTTAATTCCAGCATATAATAGCTGTAGATACTTAAAGCAAGGACCCATCGCCGACTGCTAAGCGAGCGTGAACTTTTTGAACCTCTCTGCATTGTAATACAGATTTGTTGTCTGACTTCACTTCAAGAGCCCGCAAACAACTGGGTCCTTGCTTTAAGTATCTACAGCTATTATATGCTGGAATTAACGAACTGTTGTCATCCAACAAATTGTGGTTCTGAAATATCAAATAGAATCCCTACTTAATGTGAAGGGTCTTTTTTAATCAACATATTCAAGGTCCTGAGGATGGTCTAATGGACACAGACATAATTAGACCGAAACGTTGACTACTACACCTATTCCTTACTTCAATGTATTGTAGGCAATGTTTGCTTTGTGTAAACTCTTCAGATTGCCTTAAAAACATTTTGTGAAAAGGTGTCCACAACTGTAACTGTGAAGGATACTTAATCTTATGTAATTACCACTTCTGGCTACATTGTGTTGTTTTCTATGCACCCTTTATAAACGAACAATCTTGAATCAATACTAAATAATTTTTTTAATATATACACCTGTGTTTCTTCTTTCCTTAATGATTTACTCATTGATAAACTAATTGAATTGTTTCCTGAATAATCCAATTGTGAGTTACTTGAATAGAGCTTACCTAAATCGAATTGATCAACTATTGCTGAAACATCTTTGAACAAATCCCTTATAGGCGCACTTTTAGAAGTGGGCATTTCTGTATGCTATGTGTCTTTGTGCCTGCCTGTTGTGTATTGCATGTCTGGCTCTGGATGACAGGGGTTGGGGAGGTGCAGTGGCTCCAGAGGGGCTGGGTGAGTCAGCGCTAGGCTGAATAGGCCGATCTGCATTTGGAGTAGTGGGAGGAGTAGCACCTGGACCTGAATAGGACTGCGCCCGCCTTACACAATGCTGGCTCCGCCCCCTCTGGTGTGTCTGGGGCCAGAGCCTACACTAACAAAGGAGGTTGTTGTGCACTGTAAATATGTTTTCAAGTGCCCCCCAGAATTGGTTTAGACCGGGCACAGAGCCCTGTGCCAGGGGGAGAACAAAGACAATTGCAGTATAAATATTGGGGCTGTGACCCCATGTTAGGGTGTGCTTACTTGGAGCTGGGAAGAAAGGACTGCTGGGCACCAGGAGGAACCGCCACAAAGGACTCCCTCTCTGCTGGAGGGCCGTGTGAGCTGGCCTGCCTGGGCCCAGCCTCTGCCCTGTGCTGCCCTGTGTGCTTTTGGGTCTTGGGGCGCTGCAGGAGTCCTAGGTGTTAAGCCCCTGGCGTGGGCTCGTCTGCATCAGAGCGTGGTGGATGCTTAGACTTCCATCTTGAGCCTGTGACACCCAAAGCGTGTGGGTGCTTCGCATTTTTTTGCCCCCTGAGCCAGAGAAGTGGGCTCTGACTTAACGCAGCGAGAACAGCCCAGCCGCGAACCGGAAGTCAGGCTTGCTCCCTGAGCCTGGTTGTGGGCGGGGCCCACTCTCGTGAGAAGCTGTGTGAGGAAGCGACCGGCAGCCAGGCAGAGGCTGAGCCATTTCTGGGCGGAGCCGCCTTCCCGAGGAAAGGAGCCAATCCGACGGAGACTTCGCTCCGTATGAGGACGGCCCTCCAGAGGCCGGAAGACTGGCAGAGGTTGCCTGGTTGTGGGCGAAGCCCGGCGGAAGATAGAGCCGGCGCCTCGCGGGTGCCTTGAACCGAGATTTCCAAGGCAGAAGGACCGGAGCCTCGCGGGCTCCATTCCGTGACTTCTGCCTCCCCCCACCTGGTAGAGGCAGAGGCGGGTCACCAAACATAGCAGGTCACGGAGACCGGAAGAGTCTAGAGAGGTCCCGGTGAGTAGGGCCTGTGAGGAAGCCCTGTTGACACTCTATGCCTTAACGCAGTTGCGCCGCATGGTCGCGGGCAACTGCATGTTCATCTCCAGCATAGGGGACACCCTCCATTAAAGGAGCCAGGGGGTTGCACCCCTCGCCCCCTTTGCACTGCGCACGTTGTGTTGGCTGAATCAGCAGTCAGGGGGCCAGTTTGGAGGCCTCGTGTTGGGGGAGCCCTGACTTTGGGACAAAGGGCGTTGCGGGGAAGCCCATGACGGGCCTCCGACAAAGGCCAGACGGCCTGGTGTTTACCTTTATGTTTTGGTTGGGCATATGGCCCTGAGGTGGTGTGCACCTTATCAGTAATTATGGTGCACTGGTGCTAATTTAGGATGTATGCCTAATATGTGTAAGCCTAAAATGTTTATGCCTACTGTGTGGTGCTAGGAGCACCTTTACCAGTAGTTACTGGTTACTTTTTCCTAACAGATAATTTTGATGGTTATGACAGTGGCCGATTGGCCCTGTAATGTATATAATCCCCTGCACAGTTGTACCTTGTGCCAGGTGGCACAGTGTGTGTGTGTGTGTGTGTGTGTGTGTGTGTATATGTGTATATATATATATATATATATATATATATATATATATGTGATTACGTTCTAATGTGTTTTATGAGTAATACAAAGGCTATTTTTTTTATATAACCTTGTGTGGAGTTTCTTTTGTGGTGTGTCTAGTGTGTCGCTGCTGTGTGTGTGTGTGTTGCGCAAACGCTTTACACATTGCCTCTGGGATAAGCCTGACTGCTCTGCCAAGCTACCAAGGGGGTGAGCAGGGGTTATCTTCAGTGTGTAACTCACTTGCCTTGACTAGAGTGGTGGTTTCTGCCTGGCTCAGGCGCTTGCCCTAGGCAACCAGAAATCCCATTTCTAACAGGCAGTAACTAGGAGGGAACACCTGTACCAGTTGTGGAGAAACTTAGTAGTCAAAGACGACTGGATCATGCAAAAGCACTTGCTTGTAAAATGTCTAGAAGCTGAGAAGAGGACAAGTGATAGACAGCTGAAGGAGTATTAGTCAACCAGTGTGATGAATTCCTCTTGTGTGTTTGCATAGGGATGTTGTGCCACTGTGGTGATATCACAGGAGCCATTTCTGGCAGAAATATATTACACAATTACAACAAGAAAGAGCATTCTGCACACATTTGCATTAATAGCCCACAGAGTTGGACTGGGACATAAAAAAGGCCCAGGCACCAAAATAAAAGTTGTCGCCATTAGTGAATTAGGTAGCTAAAAAAGTGGTCCATGTTTGCAAATTGGGACTGTTTTGAAGTTGTAAAGACAAGATGTAAAAGAGTGTTGCAAGATATGGGAGACTGCATGGACTTGAGCTTGCTGCAGGCAATGTTTGTCTAAATGAACTCAACCGTGTAAACCGGCCCAGCAGATCATAAAACAGGCCCACAAACAGTAATATTTTAAAAGAAAAAAACAGCCCACACACTGACCTGACAGATCGGGCACTTGCCTGATTGCCCAATAGCCCAGTCCGGCACCGATAGGCCGTTAGCAAGGATGTACTCTCTTGTGCCCTACCGTCCTGTGGGTCTTGGGCTCTTACAGTCACTGATGAACATCAATCATCCCCTTCTGCTTGTGGCAGCACTTTAGTAGCAGATATCATTATCCTTTTCTTCGAACAAACGTTATTTTTATCCCCCCAATTATTTCCAATCTGGTTTGATTGGATTTCTTGAATTTTATTAATGTTGTGTCATTGTTCTTATTAAACATTTATCTTCAATAGGAAACAGACAGTTCGATTCTAAGTATCAGTTTTACAAGCACCTCCCAAATTCTCTGAGCATGAAGGGAGATCATTAGCAGCTCTCATGAATGCTGTGACTTCTGTTCCAGAGAGCCTGCCATAGACCATTGTTTGCCTAAAAACTCTGTTTAGCCACTAACTCTGAACTTGGAGCACTTTCTGAGCAAAGTAGTCCAGCAGTTCTTATTCAGCATTGGATATGTTACCAAATTGTTTTGTGTGCATTTAATCATATCTGCCAAGTTTTCAGATTGCCTATATGTGCCATTTCAATGGTTTCAGTTAAGTATAGGTGACATTCTGCTACCAAATGTGTGACACGGTGAGCAACATTTTTTTTTTACTACCTAACCTAATGTAGCTCACTGTACCACGTGGTTTACAGAAACAGCCTCCCCGCCTCTGTGTTGACTGCCATGAATGCTACCTGATCTCTTTTAGGAAAACTTTTCAGACTGGCTGTGGAGGACAAGACAAACTTTCCTGCATGTATACAAAAGATGGAACGATATATATATCGCATGCAGTCATCACTAGGCTTTCCACTTGACCAGTATTTTTCCAGCCTGGTTAGTATTTTTTATGTTAATACAGGTAAAAATAAATGGTGAAATCATCATAAATCAGTATTTTTGCTCTTTGAAATATACACCTGATCCTAGAGCAATAGATACAAGATGGAAACCCATTAATGGGTTGTCTAAACTTCTGAATTAGTTTTAAAGCAAAGCAACTTGGCAAAAGTGCTATATTAAAAATATATATGGCGGTCTAATTACAGCACAAAGGGTTAGATAGGACGTGAGAAGGGTAAGCCGTGAGTCAAAGTAAACCAGCTGGGCCTAGGCCAGATGACCTCTCTTCGACCCTGATCCAGCTCACACTCTGGCTTCCTGGGGCACACACAGCACAGAAAATTCAGTATTGGGCGGCTGTGCTGTACTGAGACTGGAGCTGCAGCACCTTTAGCTAAAAACGTGAGACATTGCTTTAGAGATGCCGGGATAGGCACTTAAATGCATTAGCCTAACCAGTGGTGGGTGGCACTTGGCGAGGGTGTTTATGCTGAGGTATGCACAATCGTTTGTGAATTGGAAACATAATGACCAGTCCTGACATCTTTACCCTGTTTTTATTTAAGAATCGTCACACATCCATAAGTATTATAATTTCCTACCTACGGCGTTATAATTCAATGTATGACAGCAGAAGCATGCATTGGAGGCAGTCCCCTTTTAAACGACCCCCTTTTAGGCAAACTCGCCTAAAAATAAAATAATTAAATAATGCATTAACAGCTTTTATCTGCTGTATTGGCATAGACGTCACATTACTGTATCTCGATGGTGAAGAAGTGCGAGTGAAGAAAATTAGTATTTCTCAGTGACAAAGACTCAGGGTGATAGTCACTACCTCATGATCGTTCTGTTCCATCTTTGGGGGGAGGGGGAGGAAATCCCTCACATGCCATGTCCGACCATGCGCTGTTGCTGCAGAGGGAGGCTTGCTCTGCAGACATAACTGTATCTTTCCCAACTCCCTATTACAGTGGCACTGCACAATGGCCCACTGACCTTTTTTCTAAGCCCTGACCAGAGGATTACCCCCGAACAACGTTCTTTGACAGTCCAACTCAATGAAGGGACCAAATGTGATAACTTAAAGTAAGAGTATCAGTTTGCAAAGGAGATTAATGGAGATATCTGCATGGATGTTCTTAAGTGCACTATAAATGTCGTACTTTCTTCCCTGTTTCTACTTATAAGGTGAAGGGCAATCGTGTTGCACTAATTGTCCATTGACTAAACTCTCACAATTATTCATTTTGGACTTATGTACCGTGGCATAGATTTAGCGCTCAGGTGTATTGAGAAAGATGTATCCAAATATCTCAGGAGACGCTTTGGCTTTTACGTTCCTTGAAGACCACTGCGTTCAGCCTCGCAGCGTCTTGCAGTGATACCCCGCTTTCGCCTTACACGAATGGGGGGCAGTTCCCTATCTTTTAAGGCAGCAGAAGCCTGGAATTCCCTTCCATATGAACTGCGGAATATACAAGACCCTAGGCTGTTTAAGAAGCAGCTAAAGACCCTGCTTTTCAATTAATCTACAGCTCTTCTCAGCTCCGTTGCATTGGCATTTGGCTTCCGCGCCGGGACACTCCTGAGTATCCGTGCGCGTTATAAGTGCTACTATAACATAACAATATCTGCCCCTGTTCAACATCTCGTAGACTACCAGCTTAGTTTCTGTTACTTCCATATCGAGCGTTAGTTGTCTGTAGGTATCCCATTGATTACACTCAGCGTATGGCGTCTCTGTTCTACTGCATGCTGCATCACTTCACCACGGTTACTATACTCTCTCCTTGCTGTCCTTGTGCACAAAATGTTCTCTTACTTTTGTGGTATGTTTCTTTTATGTGGTGATGCGACTGATGTTCAGTGCAGTTTAATGTCTTGGCTCGTTGACTTGGCATGTCAGACATTTACTCTCTCAATTTGAAGCCTGAACCTTTAGGTTTCTCACCTCTGTTTGCCTGGTAAGCCGTTGCAGTGACCCTTTCTTCTGCTTTTGTATATTGAATGATGATGCTTCTGTGCCCGCTACCAGTTGTGCAGCTCTCTGTGGTGTGACCATGTGTATTGGTCATCTAAAGGACATGACGAGCAGATGCTTTATGTAGCCTCCGCATTAATAGCCGACTCAAGAGGTATGGGGACCAGGGCCGGCTTTAGGGCAATGCGACAGGTGCGGCCGTACTGAGCACTGACCTGGAGGGGGGCACTGGCCTCAGGGGGGGGCAGTGTGTTAGCGATTAACTTAAGATTTAAAAACACCTGCTGCAGAGTTCCTTGTGGGTCTAGCTTTCAGGTAGCAATACAAATGTCAAGATAACTCTTGTGATTAATGTTTCTGCTAGAGAGAGATCAGAGTTCTGTCTAGTGGCAGATTTCTCTCACCATAAAGTAGCACAGAGGGTTGATATGCCTGTTGCAAAGAACAGATCTGTATGATATATTGATAGTTTAGTGGATTAGTGAAGCCAGCCTTTACCAGGGCTTTAAAACAAATGAAATGTATGTAAGAGAGGGGCTATGGAGAGATGAGGGGCAATTTTTCTGGGTGGCAGTGAGGGAATCAGAGGAGGAGGTCATGGCGGGAGGGGGGGGAAGGAAGGATTGTGGCACCGGGCGCCACCAGCGCAAAAGCCGGCCCTGAAGGGGACCCTGTTATTTAAAAAATAAAACTGAAGATTTCCATGGCCGATCCATCCAGTAAATATCATGTGTACCTTCACACTCTGACCTTTCATCATACAAGGCACTACAGAAAGTCCATTTAATGTAACAAAACATGAGACGACTTTTGTGGGTATACGGTAGACAGGCTGTTTTTTGTCATTGCTTTTTAAGTACACCATTTTCGTAAGAAACCAATATACTACTTTGCATTTATTACATAATATTCTTCTACCTGTCTATTTGAATATAAGGGGCTTTTTGATTGCATTTGTTTGCATGGCCTCAATTCTGAATTAAGTCTGTAAAGGCAGAGCGGGCAATTTCCTTTTGATAGTGTGACATCTCAGTGACATTTTCTTTTTTTAAATATAGGTTCAAGGCAGAAGGCCCGAAATGGAAGATTTAGACCTTTATGCCACTTCCCGGGAGCAGCGCTTTCGCATGTTTGCGTCTTTTGAGTATGAAGGCCAGCTGTACATGACACCACGCGATTTCCTTGAATCCGTCACAACGGACGAACCCAGAAGTAAGAACTAATTTATTGTAGATTGTATATTTTGAAACAAATAATAGTAAGACCTGCACCGAAAACTCCGAATGTGGCAGTATCTCCCAAAGATTACTGCAATGAAATAAACGGCTCTCTATAAAGAAGTGTATTTTGAAAATGCTGCTTTTTCCCTTATCATGAGCATCGATGCTAAATCTTTAAAGGAATCCGAATACGGAGGTGCCACAAAACAGATGCGGCAAGAGGGCACACGTGCCACTGCTGTACAAAATCGATAGGTAAACCTTTTTCATAACCATTGTATATCATCTAGGGTGCCTGGAATTCAAATTCCTCCAGCTCAACTGCTTGAAGTTGACATCTCTGTAACTAAATTTTCATTTCCGAGGTTTGTTAAATTTGTGCAACTTCATGTTGAGGTGTAATTTCATGCTAAAAACAATTATGTGAAAGATTTGTCTATTTTTCTTCTTTTTTTTTTTTGCTTTTTAGGTGTGCCGATAGACAAGATCTTTTGATTTTACTAAAATCCTATATTTACTTACTTTCAGCCAGCCCTCTTTATCTGTTGCCACACAGCGTCGGGCATTGGATCAACCCACTTCAGCCATTGGCTAACTTCTCTGTGAGCGTCAGCATTCCGCTCTTTCACAAGGCACACAACCACACACACACACTTTAGTTCCTTATGTGTCTGGGGCTACTGTGAGTTTTTGAGACCAAAAATATTTTGCTTTGAGACAGTTTTTTTTCTTCTTTTTTTTTATTTGCCTGGGTCTAGCAGCTTCCCAGCAATAACTTTTGACAAACACCATGACAATACAAGCATAAACGAATTCAAACGCCTAGCAGTCTTTGCCAGACCTACTGGCTTTGCCAGTGCTTGTTTCTTTTTAAAAGTCTTGCTCGACAGCATAGATATCAGCATTGACCTACTGTTAACGATTATTAAAATATACATAGTGTCTTTTGGCTCTGCCCTGTGAAGTATTTCTCTGTCATGTCTTGTTATTAACTATTTGGTGTAAAATTCCTCTTCCTATAGAGAGTTTGCATTGCAATGCATGAGGGTACTTAGAATAACCGCACATTAAACAATTTGTCATGGATACAATGCCTACAGAAAGCATTCTTTTTTTTTTTTTTTTTTTTTTTCCCTGTGGAAGCCTTTTTAAAAAAATATTTAGTCATGGCTCAAAATGTAAGCCAGATCTTGTAGATTTACCAATGCTTGTTTTACATTTTTAAACATTACCGTTGTTAAAGGCAAAGTCCATCAATTTCCTACATTCCTAAGGTGCTCAATGCTCTTGTCTTAAGGCAGAAAATGTTTTTTTTCTTTCAATAAAACGCCTGTAGCTATGCCTCTTGCTTGTAATGTAATCACCATCCCACAAAAATGAATTTATTTGACTGCCTGCTTGTTAGCATATGTAAGTACTCACATTTTTAGTTTTTTTTAAATAGTCGAAAACATTCTTAAGATAGTTCTCCTTTGACTGATTCCCTAAATGTTTTACCAAGTTTAAAAATAAGTTTGCCACTGCAGTGTCTAAATTGAAAATACATGTTCTCAGTGTTGTTTCCCATTTATGATTATAAATTCTGTGCCTCTTTCTGCCTTGTGTTCACACTGTAAATGCTTGTCCAAGATTCTAGAACCCTTCCTTAAAGTAACCATACTCGTCCTACCGTACCAATGTGTCTCATATGTCATTATATTGTTAATGGCCACAGTTTAACTTTTTACTTTTGTTTCATTATGTGCATTAAAAAACACCATGGCAGAAGAAGTGTTATTCAAAACGCCACTAAGTGTGGCACGGGCCTTTTTTTTTTTTTATCATATTCGCAATACACATTGTTGAAAAAACTATTTAAAAAAACGTTTTCCCAGATCTATTCCAGTTTGCATTCCATTTTGATAATTTTGCCTATTGCTTTTTACATTTGTATACGTTTCTTTTATTTTTTGCAGTTGCTAAACAATGGAAATCACTGTCAAACCAGGTAAGATTGAGCTTCCTCGGCATCTGCTTCTGTTTTGTCATACAGTAATAAGTAATAAAGTGTTTGACATTTAATAATTATGATTTCCAAAAAAGCATGCATCAAAAATATGATTTGTGGGTTACTTATACATTACATATCATTGCAAACTCCTATTTAAGGATACCTCTATATATAACTTCCTCTCCCTGCTGCTCCCGCACACCCTAAATTGTAACACTTGCCCTCTCATGCTACTAAACCTAATTTGATTCCATAGTATTTGGGGGTGATAATGGGCCTGCATGTTTTCCGACCCCGCGTCACACCTAAAGCTATTGGGACACTCTCAAACCCTATCCATGCATTTGGTCATGTCAGTGAGCTGGGTAACCTAGGAATAGGATATGATCCAGATACTAGATGACTCACTCTGGACATGCACTGCGGTGAAAATAAATTTGCATTGATTTTATTGCAAAACTCTGATAATGTTTTTATGGTCATCTAATATATTTTCAACTGAATTAAGACACACAGTTGGGGTAAATGTTGTGGCCCTTTTTTAACAAATATGTATCCGATCATTCAGAGGCTAGGAAGTATGACACTAATATGGCATTAATATTTCATTTGATAACCTTTCACCTAGAAAAGTAGTAGACTCAAACATTCCAATCATCCTATCATAAAACAATTTGTGAGCCCACTTGCTAAAGGACCACCTCAGTGAAACTGCATCTCTCTGCACTTACACCCTTCCACCCCTAAGGGATGTCTCCAATATGACAACTCATATTAAGCCTCTCACACCTGGGTGTAATCCTAATCATCAGCTATCCCAGCTGAAGAACAAAAGTTCCAGCATTAGGTAGGCTTGTATACGTCCAAAAACCCTTGAGGGGTTATTTCCTTCCAGTCCCTAGAGATTTAGGGTGGGAACTTTCCATTTCTGTGATGGGGGAGTCTGCGCTGCTCCTGCAGCTCCCCCTGCACATTTGCTACCCAATGGTGGTGCCCCATCTTCCTGGGGTCACCGCAAGCTGAAAACGAGCCGTTTTCCACATATGCAGGGCATTATGGTGCACTCCCTCAGGCGCGTGCATCTTTGAGCAGCGGCTCCCTCTCTGCTCCGGGGAGAGCCATGCTGGCTTTGCTGGCGGCCTCGTGCTGTGGTTCTCTCTTTCTTAGGGGATGGGAGGCAGCAACCTGACACCCTCTGTGCAGTTAAGTCATTGGAGTGAAGCTCAGGGAGCCCACCCCTGGCTGCTCTCGCCGACTCCCCGGGCGGCCAGCACACTCGAGTTGTGCTGTGGGAGCCAGACCCTCCTTCAGGTGTGCCCACTCCTGCGGGCAGCCATGGTAGCTGCAGCCGGACCTCCGGGAACACGGGGAAGTGCAACGGCACTACTCCCCCCTGCAATCGGCCCAGGAATTGGGTGCTGGGCCCCTGTCCAGTTTCGCGGGAGGTGTGACGGCGCTCCCCAACTTTCTCTTGGTTGGGTCCCAGAGTTGGAATCCTGGGCCCGAAGCACCTTCACGGGGGCGGGACGGCGCTCCCCGACTTTCTCTTCACTTCTGGGGGGCCCAGGTATGGGATCCTGGGTTCCCCTACCAGTTCACGGGGAGCGCAATGGCGTTCCCCAGCTTTTTCTTACTCTGCAGGCAGCACCGGGACCTGACCCATCCCAGGGGCACATCTGAGACCTCAAAGGTCGCCTACCTTCCGGGGGCCATATCTCAGACCCCGGGGGGCTGATCTCACCGCCCTTCATCTCTTTTTGCTCCTGGTGGTCAGCTCTAGCCATCTGGAGCAGTTTTCGCCACCCTCCTGAGCTCCAGGAGGGCGAACTCGGCGGGCAGCTGGCTTCACTGGCTCCCTGCACCAGACTTTCACCTTGCTCTCCTTCTGGGCCTCTCTTCTCCTTGTGCAGAAGCCCAGCACTTCTTTCACCAGTCCTGGAGGCAATCATAGGCAGAGTCCCTGGCCCTGGGGACAGTCTGGGGGATCCTCCTTCCAACTGGCCATGGTGTTAGCCTCCAGCCCCAGTGTTGCTCAGCCAGAATCCTCCCAGAGAGAGCTCCTCTTCCTGTGCAAAACCTTTTAAGGAGTGGCGGAGGGTGCAAGCAGGAATGCACCTCTGCCCTATCCTGCCGTGCCACATCACCTCTCTGCCCCTGATCCCTCCTTCCTGCACAGGCCTCAGGGATACTTAAAGATGGCATCGTCCAGGGTTCCCATGCCACATGGTCTCTGAAAAGCCCACTTCCCCCACTTGCTGACATCATGGCCGGGCCTGGACAGGCTTGGTGCCTGGTACCAGGTGACAGCTGCTGATTGATGTCCTGCAGCTTCATCCCATCTCTCCCTCCTGGAGAGAAGACCTCCGCCCTGGGGAATGCTTGCTGTGAAGGGCTAGGCCTCTGATGCTACAGCTTGGGGAGGAAGGTAATTAATCCAGCCTGGCAGGATCACACCAGGCATGGGCTCTGGTTCTGAGCTGAGTCAGACCATTTCTGGTTGACCCATCAGTAGTACAGATATGCCTGTGGACATAGCAGAATGGTTCTTTTCACACAACTTACAGTGTACTTTTGTGTGTGTTTGGAGTTTGTAGGCCTAAGGCAACTGAAACTACCCCGGTGTAGTCTCCTTTTCCATAGGAGTGTAATGGAGTGTTCCTACAGTGAAACAGTAAAGCACACTGACTGTCCCTTACATATGTACCCCCACATTATAAGGCCTATTCCATGTCACCACCCAACTCTGCATAGTTTCTTCTACACCATTCAATCTGTACCCAGCTCCTGGACTGCACATGACAGGAATCTCCCCCGCACAGCCCTTACACAGGTGCACACACACGTGTCTACATGTAACCAGTCTGGTGCCTCCTACCCTGGCTGCAGCGCAGCAGCCTTATCTCACAAGGCGGACAGAAGTGGAAAACATATGCAGTCAATTTTCACCATGAGAATCCCGTGGGTAAGCCCCAGTTTATGAGGCTCTCCCATAGTCAAAGTTAAAAAAATCAGGTGATCCAAAAGCGCAAAATCCGGGCGGCTCGGATGGTCAGAACCACCTTCTCACAGATACCATCTCAGTTCACCAGGGCAATTTCAAGGCTATACTTTGGAACATATGTTTATCCAGTAATCCAGTAGATAACAGGAATAGAGGAGAAAAGATATCGGTCAATAGAGGCACAAGGCAGATATGTTCAATATCCCCTATTTTATTTGCTCTTGTTATAGAGTCCATAGTCTGAAAGGAATGTCAGATCAATCGCTACCTTCCGGAAGTGAAATTGATAAAACTATATGCTGACGATGTAGTACTAAATTTTGTGTCAGAAGAAATGAATGTACAAACAGCCTTGACCCTTGCAAAACAATTCTCTAAGCTTTCCGCATAAAGAATGAATCCTTCCAATACTGAATTACTGCTGTTCAAAGCTGATTGCATTAACTTGCTGAGCAAGTTAAAAGAAAAAGTAAAAACTTGACCATCACTTTGACAGTCCGATATCTGTAAATATAAGTTAGCATGGACCCAAGGAAACTGTTGGAGCTCAATCCTACTGCTATGCTAGCACAGATCAGAAACCAATTTAAGACATGGAACCAGTTGGCGTTTACACCCATTGGAAGAACCAACTTGGATGAAAGGACTGTATTACCTCAGTGTCTCTCCCTTTTCCAGTTGATACCATCTTATCTTGCTAAAAGTTTTATTAGAGCCTTGAATTCACTGATCACATGGTTTATATGGGTCAGGGAAATAAATCAAGTTAGTAGGAAAAAGGTGTGCCGGACTCTGTTTCAGGTAAAATGGGCTCTCCCAGATGAAGAGAAATACTATAACCGCATCACTGAAGAATGCGGATTGATTAATATAGTTTGTGCTGGTGATATGGGCAATTCTGTGGTAGAGGAAACAGGATAAAAGTGGAATGACTGATTTCACAATTAAATTCACTCACATGAACTTATTTTAGAAAATGAGATTCAGAGTGCTTGAGAACGTGTTATGAATATCGTGAATGATGTAGGAGATGTTCCAGACACTTGAACTTCACTAACTTACACCAGTTTTAGATGGCCCGTGTAATATACTTAGAATTAACAGAAGAGATCAGAGTCTGGCGAGAGAAGAAACCTGGTAAGCGAAGATTAGATGAAAACCTTTAAAAGCATTGCAAGTCGTATTCAACGTGATATTCAAAGGATCATATTTTGAACATTTGCCTTGAGGGATTTCACCAAATAAACAGCGTAATAAACTGGGATATTTTTGAGAGACTGGGGTATATTGTCAAAAAGAAATTTAACAAGGACTACACGGTGAATGTGACTTTCCTTGTACAGCTATACAATGGTTCTCCAACCTTTTCTGTAATAAATGCTACTTATGATCAGTGAAAATCATCTAGAGCTACTAATATTATTATTATTATATTACAGTGACCACATCAGACAAGATTGCATTAGTAGCCACCCCATTCAAGATTACTAGCCATGATCACCTCAGTGCATCAGGAAGGATAGCCAACAGTAATGTAAACAAGCATTTGCAATGCAATAGGTCTCGCATTTATGCGAGTTTAAGCTATTGGCATTGTAAATAACAATGCCCTTTATTTATGTTCTAAAAACGAAAACAAAAATAAAAGGCATTGTTATTTGCAATGTTAATTGCTCAAACTCGCCTAAATGCGAGACCTATTGCATTGCAAATGCTTGTTGAATATCTATGACAAGGATTTGCAGAACGTGACACACGATAGCGCGTAAAGTCGGAGGCAATTAAACGGGAATGTAAAACCAGCGCTCACGGAGACGGGTGCGAGCTGTAGTGTGCTACGGGAGTGATGGACTTATGCTAATGTCGTTCACTTCTGCAGCTTCTGATATCCCTGGCCCTGTGGGCCACAGCCTTCGGTTACTTCGCACAGCTTCTGTTACTTCTGGGGCTATTTGATCGAAGTACAGAGACTGGATGAGATCCCAGCGTGTCCCACGGTAGCGGGAAACGACCTCCAGTTCTGTTTTCTTTGAATTCTGGGACTTCGAGTTTTCCACTTGTTTGAGATAAACTAGCACTATAAGTACTAAAATACAAGAGTGGAAGGTGTGTGACCCCCTCCACCTGGCATAGAACCGTCTGTGTCAGGTTGTCGCCAGCGTGGCTGGTTGGTGCGGTGTAGTTAGGATGTGTTTTATTTCTGACATTCTGTGTGTCTGGACTGTTGAAGAAAACAATGTTTTAGGCTGTGGGAGGGAGACGGAGTGACAACACCACCCAGCACCTCGGCATTCCACTTTACAAGGGAACGGGTGGGCCCATCGCGTTCTGCTCAAAATAATCTGGAAGGAGTGGAGTTGAAGTCGGCGGGGGAGGGAGACCCTTCCGGTGGGTGCCCCATTCACTTTCACAGCATGTTCTTAAAGTGTTCCAAGTGAAGTGACGCAGCGTGGGATGCACCACGGTGACTGCACTGTCACGGAACAGGTGGGGGTCATTTTAACTCCAGTGGGTTTGAGGCATAAGTCCACAGATTGGCAATACACAGAAGGGGAATCTTTATGGTAAGAATTGGTCTGAGTGATCTCCTGAATAGTCCAATAATAAGACTTCATGCGAGTTTACTTTTATGGGCACTCCACGATACACTGACTCAGAAGCTACATTATTGTCTTTTAAGATAGTCGGGTGGCGACGAAAGCTCACCGTGTTCAAACGAGTATTTTGAAATCACCTTTCAAACACCGTTTGAAATCAGCACCTAAACGCAGGCTGTTACTCGGTTCCAAAGTGTCCAACAGCAGACTAAAGCTACTCAGTAGCTAAGAAGTCTGCTGTAGACTTTGCTATATGGTCATGTCCACGGCAGATCTGAAACTGCACATTCAAACAGCCTTGGTAATGACCGAAGATCACACCATCTGTATTTTTTGCTGGAAATCGTTCAGATACTGCTACAAAGGTCCAAACCTCAGTCCTAGGTTTGACTAGGCCCGTGGTCTCCAAACTGTAGGGCATACACGCCTTGGGCAGTGAAACGCTATGTGAAGAGGGGCACCATGTCCTGGGAGATAGGCACAGTCATCAAAAACTCAGCATTTAAATAAAAATACGCGGATTGCAGCAAGCTGAACCTCAGTTCAACAAGACCGCAGTAAGTGCCATTCTATGTGAGGGTTAAGATTCTGTGCTTTATCTGCAGTCCTGCTCTGAGGCAGCGACTCACTCCCTCGGAGACTGCGCAAAGAGTTAAGAAGCAGGGCTGAGCAGACTGAAGTTACAGGAAGACACCTGAAGTAAAGGACCGCGAGCTGTAACAGCAAAAATGTAAACCCAAGAAATAATTTTTTAGAAGCCAGTCACATGCTAGATCAGCCTGGCCCAGCACTGCCACTCAGAATCCCCAGCTGCAATGTAGCGATATGGGGTTGAGGGGTGTTTTAGGAAGAGGGGCCTCGGGGTGGATAAGGCCCTGGCAGAGATCAAGGGCAGTACGGGGTGGAGAGGAGTCGGGGAAGTGGGTGACCTACAGTGAGTGACAGGAGGGGAGCTCCGACAGGACAATAGGGCTTGGACAGGACAATATAAAAGCAGAGGATGTCACCGATAAGAGACGGGCAGCCACAGGAGGGCAAGGACCAGGAAGGTGGACATTAACAGGAAGCATCAGAGGCGGGAGGCAGCGATTTAAAGGACATGATCGGTGTCAATGCCCTGTCACAGGTCACCTACAGCCGAGGTGGGTATTGACGGAGGGGAAACATGATGGGTACAGACATATGCAGGGCCAGCGTCTGAGAGGTGTGATGCGCATCCATGGTTAGCAGAGGCGGGGAGGAAGCTGTGGAGATCTTGATGGGGATTAAGGCAGCAACCGGCCTTGTGACAGCTAGGACTTGTGTGGCTGGAGGTGGGACCAAGAGCGCCATGGGGCAATGAGCAAAGACAAGAGACAGAGAAGGGCGGGAGGGGAGGGCCGTTCCCCACCCTCCCTTCCGCCAGGATGAGGCCCAAACACAAAGGCCTCAGCATTACAACGGTAGAAAATTAAAACAAGCGCGCGCGCCTCGCACGGCAGCAGGGGGAGGGGGGAGAGGAGGGAGCCTGCGCGATTCACTTGCGGGAGCGAGCGGCGCCAGGAGCAATAATTGCTACCATATGGCGCCAGCTGCTCGCTCCCGCAAGTGAATCGCCAAACGTGCACGCGTTGCCATTGAAGGCAATGGAACGCGTGCACGTTTTTGGCTGAAAAGCCGAATCGATCGCAAAAGGTCTTTTTTCCTATGCAGCACATGCGCGCTGCATAGGCGAGACCTAAAAAGGCTTTGTCAGTTTGGAATACGTTTCCGTACGGAAAACATAATAGCTATAGCATGAATGCCCCTGGCACCAAGGTAATAATAAGCGTTAAATATATTTTGGGAATTCAATAATTTTTTTCCAAATAGCAGCTTACGAGTTCTGAAAATACATTTTCATCTTGAATACACACTTTTCAATTTTAGTATACATATATTAATTGAGGCAAGCAAAAGCTTCTGATGTAGTAGACTAGGATGGACACAGGAGAGCTACTTACAGGTAGCTGGAGAGCTACCAGTAGCTCTTGAGCTACTCGCTGGAGAATCCCAAGCTAGACAATGCTGACGCATTTCTGGATAAATTAGATAAGTGGAGTTGTTTAGGAATAGATGTGAGCATTGCAGAACTTAATCAGGTCTGCAAAATAATGCATACCATTTTTTGGAGGCTCTAAAATTTGACAATCATTTTACTTTACTTTTTTCAATTGTATCATTTTCCCAACAAAAATTAATTTATGGTTTCCATGCATTAATCCTAATTGTCAGAGGTGCGAGAACCACATAGGCACCTAGAAACGTGATCTGGGAATGTTGCTCCTTAAGAGCTCTCGGCCTGTGTCCAGATATGCTTGAACCTGCTGTTAGATATACTTCTACATTGACAGCTAAAAATGCTCATTGGTATCTCAGTTAATTTTGATACAACATGGTCTAAAGCGTATTATGCAGTGGCAGTTGAGAAGAGCAATAGCAGAAAAGTAGACAAAATTCCACCCGTGCACATAGAATGTGGTACTGAAATCAAGATTGTTAGATGGGACATATTTTACTATACTAGAATGGGTCTGATTTGCAAAGTGGGTAAGCTATGACGAACACTCCTATGTAACTCAATAGAGCGGTATTCAAATTAAGGTCTGCAATGAATGATGATGCACAACAAAGTTATAAAGATGGCAGAAGGCATTCTGAATCTCACACAAGCACTTTAAAAATGGTTCTCTGTAAAACTGTTATGCACACAAATTTATTTTATCATGATCCCATGAACTACTGAAAAGATATTGAATAAATAGAAGGCCTATTTAGCACAAGTCACTTTGAGACTATAATGAGAATGACTATTTGAAAACACTGACAAAGTCCAAGTATCCCACTTTACCTCAGGATCATCTACTTTAGGCAAGCCATCAACTGCATAATGTGTATAATTACTATAATACTTAGATGAATATTCAATAATTTGTTTGTGTGTATAAAGCAGTTAAAAAGGTATTTGGTTTGAGCTGTTTATTAGTAATCTTATATTAAAGTTGTAAGAAATTGGGTCGTTGGTTGACTGGGGTGTGTGCCCTGGTCAAGCAGCAACCCCCATCCTTGTCAGGATAAGGCACAAGCAAACCCCAAATTAACCTTTGCTCAACCCCCTGGCAGCTTGGCATAGAGCAGTCGGGCTTAGCTTGGAGGCAATTTGTAAAGTGTTTGTGCAACACTTCAAACAGTGAAAACACCACACAAAAAGATCCCTCACAGGTGAGACACATAGAGCAAAATGTAATTAATAAAAGAATACCAAATCAACAAATATCCAATCAGCAGAACCGGAGTTATGAAATTTTAAATAATAAAGTGTAAAATAGTGGCTTAAAAGCACAAAGCACCAACCGCGGCTATCTAGTCGCACTGGACCGGGTCAAAGTGAAAAGTTTAGTCCGACCGTGTTAGAGAGCAGGTCAAATGCACTTTCAGACTAGTCCCGCTGAAGTTTTACCTTCTCAAGTTTTGTGCCCTGGAGACCTGTTCACATTGGAGAGGGCAGCGAGGAGCAAGGAGAGCCTTGCGGGAGGCTATCGATGTGGCACGAAGAGCAGACCAGGCGGGCTGGAGCTTTGCATTGGCGGTCCCCTGCGAGTGGTTGATGCTGCAGTGTGAAGAGATGTTCTGGTGGTGCTCTGCTTTGGTGCGAGCGGCGTGGTCATGGTGTGTATGGACCTGTTTGCCGTCGTGAAGAGCCTGAAAGTTGGATTGAGGGGCACCACTTGGGGGTCAGTAACTCACTGCAGCTGCTTCCAGAAGCTGGATTTGGGAGCCTTTTATCTGCCTGAGGCTCAGATCAGGAGGCCAACAGACTAGCCTTCGGAGTCACTCTGGGGTCCTGGGTTCAAGATGAAGTTGCAGGTCCAGTTCTTCTTTCCCAGGCAAGAAGACAGCAGGCAGCAGGTCGGCACAGCAGGGCAGCGGTTCCTTTAGAGCAGCAGTCCAGCAAAGTGGCAGTCCTTGTAGCAGCACAGCAGTCTGAAGAGATGCTGTCTGAGGTCCAGAATGTGTACCCAGTTGTGCCTTTGAAGTGGGGAAAAAGCATCTAGAGATTTCTCTTTGAAGTCCACAGGCATCATGCCTTCCCTGGTCTGGTTCCAGACTAACTGCAGGGGGTATGCAGCCCTTTTTGTGGAGGCAGGAAACAGGCTATTCAGGTGTAAGTGGGCTGTGCCCAGCTCCTCCCTCCCTTTCAGCCAGTGATGGCCCACCCAGGCACACCTATTGTATATGGCTGTCTAGGAGGAATACACAAAGATCAAATGTCAGCTACACACTGTCATTTGACCCAGGTTCAGGATACAGGCACTAAATGGCTAAGGCAGGAAAATGCCAAATTTCTAAAGGTGGCATTTTCAAAGTTGTAACTTAAAATTTGATTTTACCATCTGTTAGGATTTTAAATTCTAATTCCAGAGACAAACATGAAGGGATTACCGGTTCCCATTTGGAAATTACATTTATAAGATGTAATAAGGTAATTCCAATGTTATCCTATGGGAGAGGTAGGCCTAGCTGAAATGAAAAACTAATTTAAGAGTTTTTCACTACCAGGACATGTTGACCTAATATGTCCAACTTTTTAAATACATTGCACCTTGCCCTCTTGGCTGTCCAAGGCCTACCCGAGGGGTGACTTACATGTATTAAAAAGGAAGGTTTGGGTCTGGCAAAAGGTTTATATCACCAGGTTGAAATGAAAGTTTGAACTGCACACCCAGGCTGCAGTGGCAGGCCTGAGACCTGTTTAAAGGGCTACTTAAGTGAGTGGGATAATCAGTGCTTCAGGCCCCTAGTAACTTTCAATTTAGAGACTCTGGGCACATGTAGTGCCACTTTACTAGAGACTAACAAGTAAACTAAATCAGCCAATTGGGGCTAAACCAATAGTACCATGTTTTAAGGAGGCAACACATTCACTTTAGTACTGGTTAGTAGTGGTAAATTGCACAGAGTTCTAAGGCCAGCAAAAACTAGATCAGAAAAAATGGAGGAAGGCAAAATGTTGGGGGGGAAGACCACCCTAAGGTTGACACGTCTAACAAAAGTGTGTCAATTTGAAACTGCGGATATTAGCTGCAGATATTTTTTCACTCACTGACAAAAAAATGTTGGAGATGGTCTCAAGCCCTGTGGTTGCCCAGAAGGCATCAGAAGGAAGTCCAAATTTGTGCTACCATCTGAACAACCTAAGATCTCCCTGTCAGGTTGTAAGCAGATCATTTTCATAGACAGCCACGGATTCTCATGTGCATTGCTTTGCTGGACAGGAGTGTCTCATGATTAAGAGTGTCAAAGGTTGCCGAAAGTTCCACTGCACCTCCCTGTCCACATTCATTATACCTATGGTAACATCAAACAACTGCATGATGCCTCACCCAATGCCATAGACACACAATTGGTGGACGGAATGCAGAACAAATCAAAACATTCACCCCCAGTCAAGAGATCTGGGTTAAATCCATCATTCTTTTGCTCACCATGCCACTCCAGTTTAGACCTGGCCTTATGCAAATCAGTCTTGACCCTATGCCTCATGGAAACAGTCCAGCCCGAACTGCCAAGCCAGGTCCTCCCTGGACCGACCAGAAACAAGCATCCTAGGACCGGTTTCGGGGTTTCACCCCTCATCAGCCAGGATAGCTTGAATCCAGTGGCAGAGTGAGCTCGGGACCCACGTCTGGGCATACCCGGCGCACTTAGGGCGAGAAAGCAAAAGAGACACAATTGATGGACGGAATGCAGAACAAATCAAAACATTCACCCCCAGTCAAGAGATTTCTGGGGTGAATGTATGACATTGTTCCGCATTCTGTCCATCAATTGTTCTTTTTGCATTTGTCACCCAATGCCATAGCGGCATAGAAGCCACACTAAGAAGAACAAAAGAGATTGTGGGAAAAAAAGTGAAAGAAAAAGATTTGACTAATGAATTTGAGGTGCTTTCCTGGAAATGTTAAGTTTGTAAATGAGTGGAAAATATTTAAGAAGTTAAATCCTCTGAAATTAATGAATCTGCCTTTCACAAAGTAACATCGTGGCCTTGCTTGAACATAACAGGAACTCATCCTGAGGCTAATGAGTAGTTCATCAAAGTAATCGGTTTCAGAAGGCATTATATGCTATTGTGTAATTCAAGTAATCAATTCATTTATTATTATTATCGTTATTGTTATTATTATAATTGTTGTTGGTGTTATTATTATTGTTGTTATATTTTATGTGACAGTTTTATATAGCTCTCCCCGGCCACATAGACTATAAGGGCGCTTGATTCAAAATTTATTGAATCCCATCACGGTTTGACCTAGCATAACTTGATCACTTATAGATTGCAATACCAGAATGTTTTAGGAGCATGTAAGAAGTAAACTGCCCAACACACACTGCAAATTTGCCATTCCACCATCTTTCTTTTCTCCTTGAAGTTTCCCCCTGTGTTTTTTGGAAACAAATTGTGAGGCCCATAATCCCAAGGAGGCCCTCAAACTACAGATTGGTTCTCTTCAGGGTCATCTTTCTGGTGGACACAGAGTGCAGACCATCAATTGGTCTTGCGACCCTTAGTCTCAAGGGGTTCGCTCTTTAGTCTCATTCAGCATGAGCTCTGTCTTTCGGCATATAATATGATTCATGTTCATTTATTTGGAATAAATGTAATGATTGCAACCATTGTACGCCGTCATCTTTAGCTCACCCCTTCACAAACATTAGCACAAGTGAGTACAGTAAATGTTTTGCATAGATTACCAGTGCACCTGTCCTTCTGATTACCTGTAAATTGTGCAATTAAGTCCTTTAAAGTAAGCTCGATGGTGCCCTTGAGAAGACGGTCCCTCCTACTACTTCTTCTTCCCTGTTTCTTCTCCTTGAATGATGCTTGGAAAGCTGCTATCCCAGAGGTTACCCTGAGTAGGAAACTTCTGCCTCACCCTTAATTGGTCCCCCTTTAAACTTGAGATGCACTGGACGCTGATTGACAGTGAGCATGTGCCAATTCGCTCAGATTATCGAATATAACTAGGAACTGCCCTGCAGCTCAATGATCAGCTTTAGTATTCTCTCCTGCTGGACCCAATTGCTGCCTGGTGTATTCATAGCATAGAGTGTCCAGGCTACCTGCTCCCTCCCAGCTAACACTAAGCTCCTGCAGGCCACGATGAAGCTCAGAAACAAAGGGATCCCTCACCAGCCTTGATATGCAAAAAGTGTAAAAACTTCTAATTTAAGGTTGTGATTGAGGCTACGTAGAAAGGAATCAAATAAGCACTCGCGACAACAAGAAATCTTTATATCAGACTTTTAAAAAAATAATCATTAAATAATTTCTACATTTCATATAATCTGTGATCTAAAATTGAAACCCAATGAATACATATTATTAAATATAGACCTGTACAGTCGAGTTTTCTGCCTGCAGATGCTATTTGGTGGAACAGAAATCATAAACTTAAAAAGGGCTCTCCCAATCCACTTGCACTCACACCTATATACACACAAGTTTAAAATATGGGCTTTGAACAACTATTGTATCCAAAACAGTGAGCAGACCAATGTAGTCTTTTAAAGTTATACTGTAGTCAGAAGCCCAGTATTCCCATTAAAATGAGTTCATGTTCTGTTTCGCAGACTTCATAAACTTCTCGACCAACTTCCTCAGGCCCACACATATATCTGACAAAATAATAGAACAAGTGTTGGGGAGTCCAGATTTGAATTCACAAAAACTGCTCCTATGTTTCTGAAAATGTCTCCAGCCCTCTTGGGTATGAGCAAGGTAAATCTAGTTATCAATGAAAAATCACAGCGTGATTCCATAAAATCTCAGCCAAGAGTTCATAAAAGTGCCCCAGTTCACAATAGTTTTAATGTTACCCACAGAAACACTGCCACCAACCAGAGAACTTCCAATAACAAAAACAATAGCTGGGTGACAAAGCCACAGCATGAGGATGCCTAGAGGCCACACAATGAGGACGCACATTGCACGGACACATTCAGAGAAGGACGTTGTCATGGGTAGCCTCAGAAGCAATGAGTCAAAGTTTTTCTGGCTGGACTTGCTGCTCTGTTGCTGACGTGCGCTGCGTGGCTACTCCCAGCCAGTCGTAGACCCGACAAGCAAACCTTGAGGCCTGATCTGCTCCTCACCGTAAGACTTGGTGGAGCCTGTTGAATAATCAACCCCAATAACGGCTGTTGTTTACACATATCAGCTGAGCCCCTCAAACTGCTAACCAGAGACACAGACGGGCTGGGTAAGAAATCAACTAATCCGTGTTAGAAAAGCATTGGTGATTCTGCCTGTGTGCACACTGCTGCCTACACTGATTTTTTATAGGTTTATCTATTTTCTTTCTCTTTTTGTACCTGCCTTGTTTAGCAGTCCAACAGCCATTTGCCTAGATAGCTATCCAGATTCTAAGGCCTTTGTTGTCTATTGTGATCAGCGTGCTCCTGGGTTTGTAGCCTCTGTGTATTTTGCAACATTCTGAGGCCTGTGTACCTTCCTGATGTCCACAGTTGCTTAGATGAACTCTGAGATGCGTTGCCCTTCTTTTATAAGTACTGAAAATCCAGTATTTGGACTGTCGTTGTGGCCTCTTTGTTCAGTACAATTAAAGATGTTCACAAACCTTAACCATCACCAAAACATACAAATTAATATGTCCGGTGGGCACAATTTGATCTTACATATTGATACTGTAACCATTTATTCATGATCATTTACTGTTTGCAAACATTATGTCATTGGACTACAGGTCTTTAATTACGTTGATTTGGTTCCATTTTCCTACATTGCATGTGTGTTCTCATTGCATTGTGTTATTTCAGCGTTCCTACATTTCATCTGTGTTCTTGCGTGTGTGTTCTGAGCTTTGCAAACTTTGAGGTTCATAAATGTTGTACAGAGCGTTTAAGCAGAAACAATGGTTGCTTGCTATATTGGTATAACCTGTGTTTCATTTGCGTTACCTTCTCATTCTGAATTGCTGGTCTCCTCAGGACTTTACTGTTCTCATTGGTGATTCCTGGTTTTCATTGCATGAATGCTGTTAACTGGCGTTGTGCTTTTCATTGTTTAATGTATTTCTACGATTGTATTCAATGTTTATACAGTACATTTTATGAGATAATATTTGAAGTGTTGTCCACAAACAATTTTGGCTGCTGTTTCATGCTTTATGGAAACTGTGATAATTGTGTTGTCCCAATAATCTCCCCACACTTCCCCCATGAGGTGAGGCTTTACTTTTTGTCCATGTTTATCTAAAGAACAAACGGGCTTAGTTGAGTCCCACTTTCTCTGTATACTTATTTTACATCCTGTTTGCTAGGAACCCGAGCCTTCTCACTTTACAAGAGCGCAGATATCCCTGCTTAAGAAAGAGCACATTTAGAGACTATTGGACAGCAACATGGTAACTGGCTAGCCATTGAATCACAAGACTGACCTGTGTTTTTTCGAGAATGGCGAAATCAACATTACTTTAAGAGGAGGTGAATTTTTTGGGTGTTTCCTAAATGTTCTATAGGTGGGTTTTGTTTTGCTATCAAGGGGGAGAAAATTCCAAACAGTTCTTGCAGCACCAAATAGGTGTGCTTCAGAATGGAGATACTTCGAGATGCTGACTTTGAGGGCTTCTGACTTGTTGTTGGCCACCTCCCATGGATACGTGTGGGGGTTTGTTCAAATGTGTGACTTTACAGGTGAAGCAGCATCATTTCGTTTTTCCTGTTAAATGCAGCCAATGCAGATTCCGTGGTATTAGATTGGGTTGTTCAGAGTTTTTATTTGTAATAAATATTACACCGCTGTGTTTGGGAACAAAAAAGGCCTATAAATAGTGTAGACTCATTATGGCAGCAACCAGTTTGAACCTGTGTTCAGATACTGCTGCATCCAGTGTGGACACTAGGAGTGTGACGCAGCATAGACATAGGCAAAACTCTCCACCGGAGCTGTTTAGTAATCACCACTGCAGGGACATGAACTGCTGCAGGGGAAGCTTTGTCCTCTTTCGGAGACAGCAGGGCTTTAAGTGGGCCGGGTCCTGCCGGTGCTCAGCAAAAAAAAGCAGGTGCTGAGACTGGTCCCTATCAGGCTCTCCATTTTTGCCCTCACCCTCAGGGTGAAAAAAAATCTTAACTCTGCAGCAGTACCACCTGTAGTGTCCTGCTGGACACGTTCTAGTGTTCTACCTGTTTGCACCCCACACCATACACCCACCAATCACAGGCGTCATCGGTCAGGTGACCCTGCAAATAAAAGGGGCCGGGCGCACGTGCCCTGGGCTAGTTAAGTAACCATATACCTGGTGTCGGTGTCATGATTGTTGCAGTATGTGGGCCTAGGGCCCACAACACCACATCAGCGACGAGGCGGGACTGACCCCGCGTGCTCGCTGAAAGACACTACAAGCTTCTTGTGAGAGTGAAGAGCAGCCTGAGCAGAAGGCACCCCGGCATCCGCCGCCAGCACAGTGGCCACCCTGTGTGCCCCACGGGTTGAAGCTAGAGGGTCCTGCTGATGGCCGCCGCACCGATCGGCCCTGCTGAGAGGGACCCGTCAAACAGGGAAAAGCAATGTGACCAGCACTGTGTTTTCAAAAGTCTGCACACAGCTGTCGGCACAGTGAGAGAATGCCCGACCCGTATGTGAGTGAAGCTTGGATCGGCGCTGCCACGCGATAACCCCTACCGCTTGAGTGGGGCCGGCAAGTAAGTGAGCCCGCAGTGCTAGCAAGGCAGACATAGCCCCCTACGTCAATGCAGCGCCAATCAACCTGGTGTGGCTGCTAGAGGAGGGCCAAGGAGGAGACCGATGAGCTGCCTTACTGCACCGGTGCTGTGTGGACCTCTGCTCCAGCACTGCGCAGAGAGGCCCTCACCGGCTTCTAAAGAGCACAAGAGCCCGTGTCACACTAGCAGCACCCTGTAATTGGTATGTGGCAGACACGACGGGGCTCGGGTACAGCAAGGTATAGACCCGCCCCGCATAAGGAAATAGCCCGCAATGCCCACGCTACCATGTGATGCCAGCCGGACTAAGAGGTACCGATCATCCCGCAGCGGCCCAGTCGCCCTAGAATCAAGCAGAAGAAACCAGCCGGAGCAGCCCCGGTCAGCCCTGCAGCAAGAGAAACGCCCCGTAGTGTGAGGCAGACTGTCCTGACCTCCAATATTAAAGTGGTAGCATCACTTACCGAGTCTGACTTTGATCCCACTGCACGATCCTCACTGCCCTGCCTGCTGCCATCCGTCACAGAGAAGAGCTCAGCACAGGCACCAGCGAACAGGAACACCGGCATCTCAAGTACATCCTGAGGCCCACAGCATAAGTAAAGTTGTTGCAGCCTCCTGCAGCGCCCGAGAAAGACAATCGAGGCCCGCAAAAGTCGGGAAGAGCTGCCTGGCCTCTCTGTGATCGCCCACAGAGCTACTGAGTGGCCAGTCAGAGGTACCGCACCATAAGAAAATAAAAAGAAGTTCACTGCAACGCACCAGAGCCCGTAAAGTGATGGAAAGCAAGGTGGCCCCAGCGTAATCAACCACTTTTGAAAATTCAGGCCGACTCAGCCCCATTCATCAAGAAATAGCCTGCAGTGCCCCCGCATACACTTGTGTGCAACGGCCCATCAAGAAGTGCGCTGCATGCACACTGCATTCCATACTGACTGCCTGCTGCAGCCGAAATCAGCAGGTGAGACAGGCAGAGCAGGGAGAAGAGTGGCTGCAGTGCCACCTACAGGTCAATGGTGGCATTGTACCAGATAATGATGGGAATCTGCAATTAAAGAGCCCCAACAAGGCAGAGACTCATGCCATGCATAACCTGCGATTGCATGGTACAAACCCCACATTTTCGCCCCCAGTGCCCTGCGCTGCCAAGCATCAACGGCAAGTACACTGGCCAAGTGGTCTTACTTCCTGAAGAGAAGAGGAATTGTGTACCACACCAAAGAACCCCTGCTAGATAGCGAGCCACAAAGAATACTGTGCGCGCTGCACACGCACACCCCTAGTAGCCGTCTACCGCCACCGCAAGCAAGAGGAGCAAACCTGAACTGAAACCACGCTCTCCTTCCCCGCACAGACGCACAAAAGGGAGTGGTGGCATGAAAGGTTTCCAGATCTCATGCTGCAGTAGGGACGGGAACCACCTATTTGAAGAAAATACGGCCAGTGCTGGAAGGGGGGAGCCGTAGCAGCACTGTGAGCACAGCACTGCTGCTAAGCCCACTGGTAACGGGACACACACAGCGGCCAGGGCCAAGAGAAGAGAAACTGACTAGATCTCCTACGACCAGGAGAAGAGCATTACACACCCCCTGGTAGCTGCCTGTTGTTGTGTAGGGGAGAAACTGTAAACCCCAGCAAGGCCTCACTTCATTAGCCACCGGCAAAACGGGAGAGCCCTTCCACACTGAAAAGATGTTCCAGCAAGGCCCCAAAGCAGCAAGCCCACGATATGGAGAAGAAGGCTGTGAAAGACACAGCCAGGACTGATGCTGAGTACACTATACGCCGAGTGGCTGGAGATCACTACAGCAGCAGTAACGAGCCCCCAAGAAGCAGTGTGGCACAGTGCATAAGAAAAGGCGGCGCCTTGTATGAAGAGGAGAGCATCAAAAGCGGAGCATTGCAAGCCCCAAGTGGCAAGAAGCCACCACCACAAGATAGTAGAGCACGCATGCCAAACGCCAGAAGAGTGCGCCCAAGAAGAACGAAGAGCGCAAAGTCAGAGGTGCCAGAAGGACGCACCAGCAAACCTGACAGCATGGACAGGCTCCCGGGAGATGGAGACATCTCCACAGAGAAGAAGCAATGCTAAAGGCAGCAAGGAGAGCCTCCACACCTCCACTGCACCAGCGGAGCCCTGCAGTGGGCCAAAGACAGCAAAGAGTGTCCTCCCTCACACTGCCTTAAGACAGAGTCACCAGTGGCCCAAGACCGGGAAGAGAAGAGTCGCACACTCCACGTGGCAAGCTGCCACCACAACAAGTGCACCAAAGAAACGCAACACGTGGCCGGATGCCACATCGCACTGCAAGCAAGGAGCACGTCACTCGAAGTGACCGACCCCGCCAAGCATGCTTGAACAGAGGTAGGGTCAAGCGCCATGACGGCGCAGCCTCGAGGAGCAAGCACGACACCCTCGAGCGAAGTGGTAACCTGACATCCTAGCAGAGGAGCACCGCGAAAACCCCTGAGGATGGGAAGGGGCCTGCAAGAGGTCATCAAGGAGAAGACGCACGTCCTACCAACAGGACAGACCTGCGAAAGGTCATTAACAAAGTAAAGATCATCCCAAGAACCGGACACTACCAGCGAGAGCTGTATATCTGGCGCAAACATGAGGCAGGATGCCACATCCGAATGACGAACCTGGTCAGAAGGAGAGGAGCGTGGCATGACGCCACTCCCCGAAGGAGGAAAGGATAGTGGTACGACGCCACAGGGCAAACAACCACCACAGGTGCGAAAGAAGGAAAGGAGAAGAGCGACAGGACAGAGGACTCGTGCCAGCACTGGAGAAGGTGTTCATCAGCACAAGCCAGCCACCGGGGTGCAGAGACGTCACTGGAGACAGCCTCGCCGGAGGACCAACCGTAAGCCGCTAGCAAGCGCGATCTGCGTCCAGGCCCCATGCTTCACAGTGCGACCGTCTACTCACCTGTCACCGGCTGCTTGACATCGATGGCACCACATCTAGCAAGTGTACCTGCCAGAAGACAACCGCAAGTGGCCCCGAACTTCCTCGAGTTCTCCTCACTCCACGAGGTCACTAGAAGCAAGAGTTCGCCGCCTGCTTGCCCAACTGAAAGAAAATGATCTCATCCAGGTGCATCATCAGCATCACCAAGAACATCTGAGGACATCACACCACCTGAGTGGATCCAAACACTCGAAACATCCGGAGTTCAACGAGGCACTCCTGACACCGTGGGAGGCTAGCCACCCAGGAAACTTCTGTGTGCCCCCGTAAACCTGAAGCCTGCCGAAGAAGAGCACACCCGACCATTGGACTATCCACCCTTGGGGTTACACGTGGTTTGACCGTGGCCCTGTTGGGAGTTCTGCAGCGACCCCTCAGCACGGCCTACGAAAGGCCCGCACAGCCCACGTGGTCACGTGGCAATCCAGGGGCAAGGGCCTCAACGGAGTTCCTGTGAGAGGGGAATCCGGATCGGAGAGAAGCATCGGCAGCAGCTCCACGACAGGCACCAGGAAGCACGGAGGTCACAGATGTAAACTGGTCGCCTAAAGACCATCTGAGGAAGGCAGAGAACCGGAGTCCTAACGGCGAGAGCACACAGACTCTGAGACACCACTCCTTGCGGCTGCATGAGCGACTTGGCTGTGGTACTGTTGGCAGTTCCTCAGCGACGCCTTCGCGAGGCCTACATGAGGCCCGCACAGTCCACACGGTCCCATGGCAGCCTGGCAGGAAGGCCCTCCAGGAGACTCCTGTGAGAGAGGAGTCCAGGCAGGAGAGGCAAGTCTGAAGCTGCTCGGCTATCGGGAACTGGAAAGCATCATCGCTTCCAAGGAAAGCCCTCATCCACCCCGGTTATCCTCCGGTTTTGCAGGTTGGCTGTCCACCGGAGCCTGAGCGCCTGCAAGAAGATCTCCAAAGTGGATTCCACCACCGCTCCAGATGCACCGCTATTTGAACTTTGTAAATAGACTCCAACACCGCAAGACCAGGTCAGTCTGAACTTCATCGCTGAGGCGGACCAAAGCTTCCTGACCGTGTGGTCCGGAGCTCCAGCACCGCCCAGAAGACGGCCTGAAGAGACTCATTGGTGCTGTGTATTATTGTTTGTTTCTCTTCATAGGTTGGACTTTTCGTTTGTTTCTTTTTCATTAAAGTTTGGGAGGGATATAGTGTCCTGCTGGACACGTTCTAGTGTTCTGCCTGTTTGCACCCCACACCATACACCCACCCTTCACAGGTGTCACTGGTCCGGTGACCCTGCAAATAAAAGGGGCCGGGCGCACGTGCCCTAGCCCAGTTAAGTAACCATATGCATGGTGTTGGTGTGGTGATTTCTGCAGCATGTGGGCCTAGGGCCCACGACACTACACCACCCTTTACTGTCTGATGTAACTACAAAGAGACTCGTATTAGTTCTTTCACAGTGTCATCATTTCAGAACGGAAGCATTTTCAAAATTATATACAACGAAGCCATAGTTATTTTTTTTTTATCTTATCTGTTAGAAATGGGGATCTCTAGTTGGCAGTGGCTGGCGCCAATGTCCAAGTAGGGACCCTTCTTCCTAAGTCAGAGTAAGGGGGCTACACCCTTTGATAATCCCTGCTCAACCCTGTGGTAACATGGCACGAGCAGACAGGCCTATCTCAGAGGCAGTGTGTGAAGCATTTATGACCATACACAATAACGCAGTGAAGACACCACAAAGGGACACCACACAAGTAGCTATAGAAAAATGAGTATCTTTATATAAGCTTAACACAAGGCTCAAAGACGATCAAGAAGCCACAATGCACGTAAATATAGGTTCACTTAAAAGGCAATAAAAGCACTCAAAAGCGTGTGAAACGAACTTAGTTCGAGGCCGGGGTCTACGCGACCCGGTGATGCACAACGTACCTGAGGTTTAAAGGGGCACGGCACGCAGCTTCGGGAGGAAGCCGCGATGATGACAGGCGTACTCGCAGCGGCCACAGCTCCCAGCTGCAGTGGTCCGCGGCGTGCACTCTCGATGATCCTGAGACGGTGATTAAAGGCGGGCTCTCAGCGGCAACAGCTCCTCAGCTGCAGCGGCCCACAATAGCGATAGCGATGATTCTCGTAGCACAGACAAATGCAGGCTCTCAGCGGCAACAGCTCCTCAGCTGCAGCGGCCCACAATAGCGATGATTCTCGTAGCACAGGCAAATGCGGGCTCTTAGCGGCAACAGCTCCTCAGCTGCAGCGGCCCACAATAGCGATAGCGATGATTCTCGTAGCACAGGCAAATGCGGGCTCTCAGCGGCAACAGCTCCTCAGCTGCAGCGGCCCACAATAGCGATAGCGATGATTCTCGTAGCACAGACAAATGCGGGCTCTCAGCGGCAACAGCTCCTCGACTGCAGCGGCCCACAATAGCGATAGCGAGGATTCTCGTAGCACAGACAGATGCGGGCTCTCAGCGGCAACATCTCCTTGGCTGCAGCGGCCCACAATAGCGATAGCGAGGATTCTCGTAGCACAGACAGATGCGGGCTCTCAGCGGCAACAGCTCCTTGGCTGCAGCGGCCCACAATAGCGATAGCGATGATTCTCAGCCCGCGTTCCCCGCAGTAGACCCAGAGGCTTTGGAATTCTCGACAGAAGCCTCACCTGCGAGTAGAACCCCCCTCAATAGGAATTCAGAAGGCGGATGGGTGAAGTCTAATGTCCCTAAGACTTCAGCAGGAGGCAAGCTCAAATCAGGCCCTTGGGTAGTTGCTTCAGCAAGATGGATGAAAGTTTCAAAGTCCTTTCCCTCTAGTACACGGACAGAGGTTCGTCTTGACATCCAGAAGTAACACACCCTGTAGGGGTTTTGGCCCAGATATTTATACCCCACAGGTCTTTGTTCTCAAAAGTCACAAGTCACTGAACCCAGCCAGAACCAGTTCGGTGTGGTCCTGGAGCACTTTGTTTACAAGGCTGCATCCTGCCTTTGAGGAAGAGGGGGTCTGCCATCAGACGCACAGTGGGAGGTGGGGCCATCATTCACCTTGCCAGGCACAGCCCTGCTCATATCAAAGGGTCACCCCTCCCCATACTCCAACTGCAGATCTCTCTATTCAATCCAGGTCAGGCTCAGCCTGCCCTGTCCCTCCAAGACCAGACAGCCAATACACATAACAGCAGAGCACACTGGAAGACTTAGGCAAGAAAATACCCACTTTCTAAAAGGGGTATTTTCAAACACAGAATATAAAAATAATCCTCACTAAAAGATGTACTTTAATATTCTGAGCTCAGGCATGCTAAATTCGACTTTCCAAACATGTTCCTTGGGTCAGCTAGGATTATAGGATGTAATAATCAAACTGCCCATTCTGGCCTAAGGGAACGGATAGCCTTGCAATAGTGAAAAACGAAATGGAGTGTAATTCACTATCAGAATGCCACACAGACCAAGGCAGGTCCTACCTTTCACATACAATGCACCCTGCCATAGGGGTGACTTACATGATGCCAAGGGAAGGTTGAGGAACTGGGAAGTGCGTTCACTTAACAGTCAAAAATGGCAGTTCTGGACTGCGCACAGACTCTGCGATGGCAGGTCTGAGACACACTTTACAAGCTGCTTCTGTGGGTGGCGCAATAAGCGCTGCAGGCCCACCAGCAGCATTCGGTCTACCAGCCCTGGGCACGCACGGTGCACTATACTAGGGACTAACAGGTAAATCAAATGAGCCAATTATGGGAATACCAATTCATCCAGTCAATTTACAATGGGGAGCATTCGCGCTGTAGCACTGAATGGCAGTGGCACAGCGCCCAGAGCATCTAACACCAGCAAACACAGAGGAGACAAAAGCGAAAGATGGGAGTCCCACGCCAATGGTGCCAGGTCTAACACGTGTCCCCTCCAGCTGAAATGTGGGGAGAACTACCCACCCACTTGGGGGTTCTCATCACTAAGGCGGAAAAGTCTGGACAGACCATCAGCATTGGCGTGTTCTGTACCCGGGCGGTGTTCCACCGTAAAGTCCATCCCCTGTAGGGAAATAGACCACCTCAACAACTTTGGATTCTCACCCCTCATCTGCATCAACCATCTGAGGGGCCCGTGGTCCTTCTGAACCCGGAAGTGAGTCCCAAACAGGTATGGCCTCAGCTTCTTCAGTGCCCAGACCACAGCAAATGCCTCACGCTCAATTGCACTCCACCTCTGTTCCCGTGGAAGTAACCTCCTACTAATGAAGGCTACCGGTTGGTCTAGGTCCTCCTCATTGATCTGTGACAGAACAGCCCCCACACCATGCTCTGAAGCGTCTGTCTGGACAACAAATTCTTTTGAAAAGTTGGGCGCCTGAAGTACAGGCGCTGTGCACATGGCAGTCTTCAGGGCGTCAAAAGCTTCCTGACAGGTGTCAGTCCAGTTCACAATCTTTGGCTACTTCTTAGAAGTCAGCTAAGTCAAGGGTGCAACAATGTTGCCATACCCCTTGACAAACCTCCTGTAATAACCTGAGAGTCCTAAAAAGGCTCTCACCTGTGTCTGGGTCTTTGGGGGTTCCCAAGCCAGGATGGTTTTAATCTTGGGCTGTAGGGGCACTACCTGGCTGCTCCCAACCTGGTGTCCCAAGTACACCACAGAACCCTGCCCAATCTGGCACTTACTTGCCTTGATTGGGAGGCCTGCCCTTCGCAGTGCCATCAACACTTCCCAGAGGTGGCGCAGGTGGTCCTCCCATGAGGAACTAAACACTGTAATGTCATCCAGGTAGGCAGCACTGAAATCCTCCAGCCCAACCAACACCCTGTTGACCAACCTCTGAAAGGTGGCAGGGGCATTCTTCATCCCAAAGGGCATCACCCTGAACTGGTAGTGCCCATCCGGTGTGGAGAATGCCGACCTCTCCTTTGCCCCATCAGTCAAGGCGATCTGCCAATACCCAGACGTAAAATCAAACGTGCTGAAGTACCGTGCAGCCCCTAGCCGATCTATGAGCTCATCAGCTCTGGGGATGGGGTCTGCGTCAGTCTTTGTGACTGAATTGAGACCTCTGTAGTCCACGCAGATCCGAAGTTCTGGGGTGGCACCAGGCGCTGCAGCTTTTGGTACCAAGACCACTGGGCTGGACCAAGGGCTGCTAGAGGACTCAATCACCCCTAAAGCAAACATTTTGGAAACCTCCTCCTTAATGTATGCCCTAACCCGGTCAGTCACTCGGTAAGCCTTGTGCTTAACAGGAGGACTGTCCCCAGTGTCCACTTCATGGACACACCAATCAGTGACACTAGGCACCAGGGAGAACAGATCACTGAATTGTCCCAACAGTTGGCGACAATCACTCTGCTGCTCAGGGGTCAGTGTGGTGGAGAGGACCACACCCTCCACTGACCCATCTTGCTCCTTTGCACACAGGAGGTCAGGAAGAGGCTCACTCTCCTCCTCCATCCCAGCATCTGTGGCCAGGAGCATGCCCACTTCGGACCGCTCAAAGTGGGGCTTCAGGCGGTTGACATGCAGGGCCCGCAAGGGGTTCCGGGGAGACCGCAAGTCCACCAAGTAGGTAACAGGACTCTTGCGCTCCACCACCTCAAATGGTCCGGTCCACTTATCTTGGAGCGCACAGGGCTCCACTGGGGCCATGACCCAAACCTTTTGACCAGGCTGAAACTCAATCAGAGTGGCATTCTGATCGTGCCAACGTTTCATATCTTCCTGGCTGGCTTCCAGATTTGCCTCAGCAAGCTTTCTGAAATGCCGAGTCTGGTTCCTGAAGGCCAGCATGTAGCTAAACACATCCTGGGGAGGTTTCCTGGGAGACTGCTCCCAGCCTTGCTTGACCAGACCCAGAGGCCCTCTTACCGGGTGACCATAGAGTAGTTCAAAGGGGCTGAACCCTAGGGACTTCTGTGGCACCTCACGGTAAGCAAACAACAGGCATGGCAAGAGGATGTCCCACTTACGCCTCATGGACTCTTCTAGGCCCATAATCATGCCTTTGAGGGTCCGGTTGAATCTCTCAACCAGCCCATTACCTTGGGGGTGGTAAGGGGTGGTAAACTTATAAGTTACCCCATACTCCTCCCACAGAGACTTCATATATTTGGAAATGAAGTTAGTACCCCTATCAGATACCATCTCTCTGGGGAACCCCACACGGGAGAAAATCCCCATCAGTGCACGTCCCACCACGGGGGCCGTCACTGTCCGGAGTGGGATGGCTTCTGGGTACCGGGTGGCATGGTCCACCAAGACCAGGATGAACCTGTTGCCCATGGCTGTCTTGGGGTCCAGAGGCCCCACAATGTCAATGCCCACTCGCTCGAATGGGGTACTGACAACTGGAAAGGGCTGGAGTGGGGCTTTGATCTTCCCCCACTCTTCCCACTTGCCTGGCAAGTTTCACATGTCCTGCAGTGAGCATCTGAGCTCCTGCGCATCTGGGGCCAATAAAAGTGGGTGACCAGCCTCTCGAAGGTCTTGGTCTGCCCCAGATGTCCTGCCAATGGCACATCATGAGCCAACCCCAGTAGGAAGGCTCTGAAGCACTGGGGTACCACCAGCACACAGGCTGACCCAGGCTCAGCAACCTTAGGCTCGCTGTAAAGGAGGTCATTCTCCCAATAGATCAGATGTGACCCTGACTGATCACCTGCTGCCTGAGCTGCAGCCTGTCGCCGCAGCCCCTCAAGAGAAGGGCACGTTCTCTGCTGTTCACAAAATTCCTCCCTGGTGGGCCCTCCTTCCTGCTGCCAATGGGTCAGCCCCGGCAGGTCCCCCAGTTCGGCTACTTGTTCCCCGGTAGGCTCCAGGGCATCCCCCTCAAGGTCTGCTCCCTCCTGGACCGTGGGAACTATGGGGGCTGGTTTTCCGCGCCCCCTACCCCTTCTCTTTAAGGCAGGGGCCTGGGCCATACTTTCAGGCTCCAGGTCCTTCTGAACGTCCTTACTGGCTGCCATGGACCGAGTGGTCGCGCACGCCCACTCAGGCAGACCCAATATTTCCAAGTGAGATTTCCTCTCCACCGTAGCCCACGGGGAGTTGCCCAACAGACAGTCTACCGGCACGGCTGGCCTCACAGCTACTTGAAGAGTTCTTGAGTCCTCCCCCCCCACCCCCCCCTTCAAAGGGAACTTGAGCCACCTCACACTGGCTCTCAGAGTTGTCTGCTGACACTACTGGGCAGAATGCATGGGGGACAACCTGCTTTGGGGACACCAACCGGGAGCTGACAGCAGTCACACTCGCTCCAGTGTCTTTATTTATTTATTTGAGTTTTATATAGCGCTGGCTAGACCCAGAGGTATCAGAGCGCTTTACATAAGGTTCCACAAAATTACATCAGTTACAAGTTACATCAGTTACAAGAAAACATTTCAAGAGCGTCGGAAGATTAAATAAATGGAGCTTAGAAGGGAAAGGGGGTGGGGTAAAGGTGTAGGAGGGAGAAAGGATGGAGATGGGATGGATGGAGAGACGAAGGAGAGTCTGCCCAAAGTCCGGCTGGGTAGGTGACGGCCGAGGGGAAGTCCACAGCCCATCTCCTCTATAGCTATCAGGTAGCTCCACCGGGCATCAGTCAAGCGGCTAGGTCTCAATGAGAAAACAATTAGAGAGCAAAGAGGAGGGATAAATGGAGCATAAAGGAGAAAGTGGGTGGAGTAAAGGGGTAGGAGGGAGAGTACGACTGAGAGACGAAGTAAGGTCTGCCCAATGTCCGGCTGGGTAGGTCCCTCAGAGCCTCCACCCTATGGCCATTGCTGGTCGCCCACTGCCTGTACTTCTTAGTGTTATCGGGCAGCGTGGGGTTAGGGACCTTCTCAAAGTCTCCTAGCGAGACAAGGGTCAATTCTACGGGATCCCACCTACCTTGGGCACCCATCTCCTCCCCTCCCAGGGCTACACTAGCAAGCTGGCGGGTCGGTGCACGGGGTGGTGCATTGAGGTCCCTCTGGGGACACTGGGGATCATAATACCGGTGGCCCACTTGACCACATTTAAAACAAGTAAGGGGCCCCCTATGAACAGGCCTACCTGTCGGGGGGACTGGCTTCTTCTCAGGGGGAGACTGGGACACCACTCCTTGGTTCCCTTGGGAATTACTTTGGGGCCCTCTCTGGAACTCCCTCTGTTTACACCTGTCCCCCCACTTCTCTGCTGGGGACCCTGCCCACCTTTGGCGAAGTCTCCCACATGACCCTTGCGAACCCGGGTGCTCACCCAGCGGTCCGCCTCCTCAGCAAGCTTCCTAGGGTTAGTTAGCTTGCTATCAATAAGGTGCTGGCGTAGCTCTGGAAAACAGTTACTAGCTAAATGCTCCCACGCAAGCAAATCATACAGTTGTTCAAAAGTTTCCACCTTGCTACCTTTTACCCAGCGATCCATTGCTCTGCAAAAAAAAGACACATATTCAACCCAAGTGGTACCCTCTAACTTCTTACAGGTTCTAAATCTCTGCCTGTACATTTCTGGGGTCAAACCATATCGCGTCATCAAGGCCTCTTTCATATGGTCATACACCATCCTGCTCTCTTCAGGCAGATCCAACAGGGTATCCCTCCCATCACTCACAAAGCATCCGCACAACCCCGCTCCCCAATCGTTCTCAGGGACCCGGTGGGACACGATTGCTATCTCGTAGGCGGCAAACCGTTGCCCAATATCCTCACTCTTATGGAAATCCTTGATGACATCCTTGGGTATATAAACTCTACTCTCGGTAGGTACTAAAAGTATGCTGCCACCAGAGGGGTAGATCTCTAAACTCTGAGCCTTGATCTCCAGCTCCCTCAATACTCTCTCATGCTCCAGTTTCATTTTCTCAAGTTCAAATACCAACCTGTTATTCTCAATATCCAACTTTTTACTCTCTAGGTCCTTCTGACCTTCTAATTTGGCCATCTCCGAACTATGCCTCCTATCTCTCTCCCTGTCCTCCATCTCTTCTGGAGTCAGGCCCTTTGAGGACACACTAGTACCTGGACTGGAAAGTACTTTACCTCCCACTAAATCCACTTCGTCATCCTGCTGCCCTCCGGAATTCTCTTCCCCCGTCCACAGGCTCTCCCCCATTCCCGGGGGACTCCCTCGCCTCCAACCAGGCCTTTCGCGCCTTCTGATACTCCTCCTTCCTAGAGAGACCTGCAATAGGGACGGTGAATTGCTTGCAAAAAGACTTTAGCTGTTTGGCAGTGTAGGTTTCTAACCTCTCTTCCTCAAAGGTGAGATCCTCTGAAGCATTGGATGTTGGCTTACCCATTGTAGAAATAACTGGCTATTACGACCAAAAATAGAACAAGATCAAAAACGTATGTGGTTGCGTTTAGGTCTGCACTCACTAGTAGTGTACACCAGTTATTGTATGTGGATCACAAATGCAAGTCCTGATCCCCACCGCTGCCCACCAATGTTAGAAATGGGGATCTCTAGTTGGCAGTGGCTGGCGCCAATGTCCAAGTAGGGACCCTTCTTCCTAAGTCAGAGTAAGGGGGCTACACCCTTTGATAACCCCTGCTCAACCCTGTGGTAACGTAGCACGAGCAGACAGGCCTATCTCGGAGGCAGTTTGTGAAGCATTTATGACCATACACAATAACGCAGTGAAGACACCACAAAGGGACACCACACAAGTAGCTATAGAAAAATGAGTATCTTTATATAAGCTTAACACAAGGCTCAAAGACGATCAAGAAGCCACAATGCACGTAAACAATAGGTTCACTTAAAAGGCAATAAAAGCACTCAAAAGCGTGTGAAACGAACTTAGTTCGAGGCCGGGGTCTACGCGACCCGGTGATGCACAATGTACCTGAGGTTTAAAGGGGCACGGCACGCAGCTTCGGGAGGAAGCCGCGATGATGACAGGCGTACTCGCAGCGGCCACAGCTCCCAGCTGCAGCGGTCCGCGGCGTGCACTCACGATGATCCTGAGACGGTGATTAAAGGCGGGCTCTCAGCGGCAACAGCTCCTCAGCTGCAGTGGCCCACAATAGCGATAGCGATGATTCTCGTAGCACAGACAAATGCGGGCTCTCAGCGGCAACAGCGGCCCACAATAGCGATAGCGATGATTCTCGTAGCACAGGCAAATGCGGGCTCTCAGCGGCAACAGCTCCTCAGCTGCAGTGGCCCACAATAGCGATAGCGATGATTCTCGTAGCACAGACAAATGGGGGCTCTCAGCGGCAACAGCGGCCCACAATAGCGATAGCGATGATTCTCGTAGCACAGGCAAATGCGGGCTCTCAGCTGCAACAGCTCCTCAGCTGCAGCGGCCCACAATAGCGATAGTGATGATTCTCATAGCACAGGCAAATGCGGGCTCTCAGCGGCAACAGCTCCTCGACTGCAGCGGCCCATAATAGCGATAGCGATAGCGATGATTCTCGTAGCACAGACAGATGCGGGCTCTCAGCGGCAACAGCTCCTCGACTGCAGCGGCCCACAATAGCGATAGCGATGATTCTCGTAGCACAGACAAATGCGGGCTATCAGCGGCAACAGCTCCTCGACTGCAGCGGCCCACAATAGCGATAGCGATGATTCTCGTAGCACAGACAGATGCGGGCTCTCAGCGGCAACAGCTCCACGGCTGCAGCGGCCCACAATAGCGATAGTGATGATTCTCAGCCCGCGTTCCCCGCAGTAGACCCAGAGGCTCTGGAATTCTCGACAGAAGCCTCACCTGCGAGTAGAACCCCCCTCAATATGAATTCAGAAGGCTGATGGGTGAAGTCTAATGTCCCTGAGACTTCAGCAGGAGGCAAGCTCAAATCAGGCCCTTGGGTAGTTGCTTCAGCAAGATGGATGAAAGTTTCAAAGTCCTTTCCATCTAGTTACACGGACAGAGGTTCGTCTTGACATCCAGAAGTAACACACCCTGTAGGGGTTTTCGCCCAGATATGTATACCCCACAGGTCTTTGTTCTCAAAAGTCACAAGTCACTGAACCCAGCCAGAACCAGTTCGGTGTGGTCCTGGAGCACTTTGTTTACAAGGCTGCATCCTGCCTTTGAGGAAGAGGGGGTCTGCCATCAGACGCACAGTGGGAGGTGGGGCCATCATTCACCTTGCCAGGCACAGCCCTGCTCAGATCAAAGGGTCACCCCTCCCCATACTCCAACTGCAGATCTCTATTCAATCCAGGTCGGGCTCAGCCTGCCCTGTCCCTCCAAGACCAGACAGCCAATACACATAACAGCAGAGCACACTGGAAGACTTGGGCAAGAAAATACCCACTTTCTAGAAGTGGTATTTTCAAACACAATATAAAAATAATCCTCACTAAAAGATGTACTTTAATATTCTGAGCTCAGGCATACTAAATTCGACTTTCCAAACATGTTCCTTGGGTCAGCTAGGATTATAGGATGTAATAATCAAACTGCCCATTCTGGCCTAAGGGAACAGATAGCCTTGCAATAGTGAAAAACGAAATGGAGTGTAATTCACTATCAGGACATGCCACACAGACCAAGGCAAGTCCTACCTTTCACATACAATGCACCCTGCCATAGGGGTGACTTACATGATGCCAAGGGAAGGTTGAGGGACTGGGAAGTGGGTTCACTTCTGTTGGACGTGGCCCTTTTTCCCTGAAATTTTTCGTTTTTCCCCTAGCCGTTTTACCAAGTATGAAACTCACTCAAGATGGCTGCCACAGGCCCCTGCTACTGCAGAGGGGCCTTACACGCATACACACTAGTAGCCAGGGTCAGGCTGGGACATAGGGATACAGTATCCATTCCGTCCCCGCCTCTGGGCCACATAGCCAGGCATGTAGAAGGTTCCAGAACCTTCCGGGCTGTGGGAGGAGTTATGTTTTGCCGCCTTTGGGAGAGTCACCTGACCTAGGAGTATAAAAGGCTTGGAGGGAAAACTTTTTAGTCAGTTGGAGACAGTTGATGAGGCACCACTGAACCTCGGAGAACCTCCGCCGGAGTATAGGCTTTAGGGCCTAGGGGGGAGACCTACACTACTGCTGCTGACAGGGCTGAGGCCCTGCTGTAGTAAGATAGCTGAGGAACGCCCACCACCCACTGACCTTGCCCAGTGTGAGGGGACCCAGGGAACCACCTTCAGCGTGCGGGGAGGAACACCAAGCACTCCCAGACCACCAACTCATCCCCCCTCATAAGAAGAAACTTCTGACAGGAAACTTTGACAAGGAACCTATAACAAGGAACTTCTGACAAGAAACTTACAACTGGAAGCGCCTAAGAAGCAACCAAGCTGAAGCAGTCGCAAGACCCCTTAACTTGAGGAGGCCTGACCGTCCAGCAAGGCCTAAAGCCTAGAACTGCCCAACTGGGGATCACCAGGTAAGCGCCCTACCCTGAAGCGCTAAACCTTCACCCCCTATTCACTTTTGCCTGTTGCTGGGCTGCCCCCAAGTACTTTGCCAGTCAGCCCTGCCCACAGGCTGCTGGTGCACCCTGCTTTCTGTTGCCCCTCAGGTCACTGACCTTATGATGGAGATCACCGCCGCGGCCGCCGCCGCCTGAGAAGAGGCACCGTGTGGTGAGGTGCGCCGTCGCGCCCTCATCGGGGGAAGCGCTGAGGTAAAGGAAGCCCCTCAGGTGTGTGAGGTGAGGAGCGCCGTCCGCGCCCTCACCGAAGCCTCCAGAGACTGGGCCCTGGGCCCTCATCGCCGCCGTCGCGGCCAAAGAGTCGTACCCGCCGCCGTCGCGGCCAAAGAATTGCCCCCGGCGCGGCCCAAGAATCGTCTCCGCCGCCGTCGCGGCCCAAGAATCGTCTCCGCCGCCGAAGCGGCCGAAGAATCGTCGCCGCCGCCGAAGCGGCCAAAGAATTGCCACCGCCGCCGAAGCGGCCCAAGAAATCGCTAGCGCGATCTTCAGCGAGGCCTCCAGACGCCGTTGCCGAGCAACCAGGGGTCGCCGGGCGTGACCAAAGGAAGGCCGCGCACCGATTGGGCGCCGGCCCCCAGTCACGCCCCAGCGCCGAAGGAAGCCCGGGAAGAGCCACGGCAGTGCAGAGGGAGACGGGGAGCCGGCCGGAGAGGACTGCCGGCTCCCGCTCCCTTCCCCAGCAACCCTGAGCCCCCACCTGCACTTACCCTGATCCCGGGGGCCGGAGGAGGGTGATCCCGGCCCCGCAGCGTGCCGCATACTTACTCCCTAGTCCCGGGGGCCGGAGGAAGGCAATACCGGCCCCCGCAACGACCCGCAACACCGGCCAGAAGGCCGAGGCACCCCCGACCGGGCCCCGCCCGACAGAACACGGGCCGGCCCGGAAGATCGCCAGTCGCCCTGAAGCGCGACCAACGACCACACCGCAGGTGAGCCCTGGAGGCCCCTAGGGCCCATAAGACGCCACTGGGGGCCGGGGGCCACTATTAACCCTTAAGAATTTAGTCCTACGAGGCGAGGCCCCAGAGAGGAGTGGGCCTGGCCGGAGTTAACCCCTGAGGGACCTAGAAGCCCCAGAATACAGGACATGTTGAGGGATTCCCCACATAGTTCATTCAGGTAATGATGATGCCCACAGTATTTAATAATTTATGCCGATGCCTATTATAATTACTGCCTAGGCCATGGTTTTAACTGTTAAGTCTTTACCACAAGGGGAAAGTGTTTAATGGAGTTGAGCTGAAGTGTACACCGCCAAGAGTTGAAGTATTTTATGTTACAGGTTTACTGGAGTTGCGACGCCCACTGTATTGAATGTGGGTGCGCCTAGATTAATGCAGGCCTATTTAAATGTAACGTGAAAAGCCTTCTTTTAAATAATTGAATATGCTAAAGTGAACTGTATGTTTAGGCCTATGTTTTATTAACGTACCTTGAGATCATTATTAAGTGCTACGTGTAGGAGATAATTCCTGCGGCCTCTTAGTGGCCTACAATGTTGATGAGCTATGCAGCTTTATTTAAAATGTGCACCAGTTGAGTAATATAATGAATTTGAATGTAGATCTGAATTAACTTGTCTTATCTGATGCCAACTTAATTTATTTATAAAAGATCTTGATTTTAAATACAAAAGCCTGGTGTGGTGTCATGTTATTGCGTTCGCATTTGTGAGTCAAAGTGAGAGTGTGCTGCACAACTGCCTTACACATTGCCTTCACGTGCCTTTCCCGCTTCACGCCATGCTACCGTGTCGGACTCGGTAACCCCGGTTCCAACAACTTCACAGTCAAAAATGGCAGTTCTGGACTGCGCACAGACTCTGCGATGGCAGGTCTGAGACACACTTTACAAGCTGCTTCTGTGGGTGGCGCAATCAGCGCTGCAGGCCCACCAGCAGCATTCGGTCTACCAGCCCTGGGCACGCACGGTGCACTATACTAGGGACTAACAGGTAAATCAAATGAGCCAATTATGGGAATACCAATTCATCCAGTCAATTTACAATAGGGAGCATTCGCGCTGTAGCACTGAATGGCAGTGGCACAGCGCACAGAGCATCTAACACCGGCAAACACACAGGAGACAAAAGCGAAAGATGGAAGGCAGACCCACGCCAATGGTGCCATGTCTAACATTATCCAACTAACAACCATTGGCAAAGCCAATAGTCCTGGCTTGTTGTAGGTGTAATGTTACTTGTTGTATTATATGTCTGTATGCAATGACCGAAGCAGCAAAATGGGAGCGGCACACTATGCTAAGCACAGATTTTTAGCTTAGGTGTTTTTAAGTCACGCCCTTAATAATATTGACCACGGCCCTTTTGATAGACCCCGCCCCAGTTTTTTCATCCCACTTAAAGCCCTAGGAGACAGCATTGTTTGTGGAAACCGAGACGACTACAGCACAACAATGAACATCAATTGAATGCTACCTGCGCTGCATGTATGTTGTTTGGGTATCTTGTCTCCACTCTACTCGCTAATTCTGGATCCTTGGTTGTAAACAATCAAGAGGCAGCCATCTTTCAGCAAACACACTGTATCCAGGGAAAACAGATATTGCGAGTCCGAGGTCTCTCTTCAGGCTGACTGGCACGTAAGCTTGTTTTAAAAACTCTGATATTTGTACTATTAATAAACATATTTTTCTGACTTTTCTTTTCTACATCCTAGTTTTGTACTTTTTGATTGTATTTGTTACCTTCTTCTAGGAATTGACTCAAATGCTCCTGGATACACCGCCAGTTTGGAAAGGATCATCTAAACTTTTCCGTAATCTCAGGGACAAAGGTATGTGAAATACCGTGCTGTACTCCGACTCCTGTTAAATAGTTAAAAATGTATTTTGTATTTATAACTTGTGAGAACCGTCCAGTAACTTCGGAATCCAAAGCTTTTATTATTTGAATTCTAAATGGGTGTATGCTCAAAAAATGTTGGCATAAAATCAAAGTCCCGCCACACACAGTTCTCCCAGTGTACCTTACGCCCCTGGTCTAAAAAGTACTTAAGGGTCCAATTCACAGCTCAATTTGTGCATGCAAGTCCAACTTAAACGCAAAAATAAAAATGTGGCCTTAGCTTTATAAACCCATTTACGCTTGGACTAGAACACCCACGATGCTGTAATATTGCGAACGAGTAAATCCCGCTCCAGTGATAAGGTGGGTCAGGGTTGAGAAATTAGGAACGTATAAGGTGTACATAGAAGCTTGAAACTTTGTGGGTGTACAGAAACGTTTCTCTGACCCATTACCACCATGGAATTGATGGAGATTTAATTCTGCCAAGAGTCAGACTAAATCCTTTCCCAGGAAGGAATGGGGACACCTCTCCTCACAATAAGTTGGGATTTAATAGAAGGGTTTTCTCAATGAAGTAAAAATGTATTCTTAAAGGGGAAAAATATGTAAAAGGAAATAAAGTGCCATTGCACCACTGTGATAAGTTACCCATGTATAATGGTACATGCAAAAGAGCCTCAGCATTGACACAACAGTGGCGCCGCCGCAGTGGCAGAGAAGCGTCGCCCCACTGCCTGGCGCAGAGTCCGCAAACGCAAAATAAAATGCTGCTCTAGCATTGTTTTGTTTTTCGTATGCCGGATCTGAGCCAGCTTGTGAATGGAGGGGCGGGGCATGGGAGGTGGGAGGAGGAGTGTTTGTGCACTCCCTATGTATGCATTAGTGTTTGGCTAGCCGTCTCAGGCTGACCAAAACACAGATGCGCACTTAGGTTTCTCCAGCCCGGCTGCATTCAGCAGCTGGGCTGGAGAAACCCCACAGACTCCATGACCTGAGCGGAGCGTCTTTCCTGCGCTCTCAGGCCAATTCCCTGCACTGCTCTGCAGCACAGGGATTGGATGAGAGTCTGTCCCAGGGGCTGCTGGGACCATGAAGAGGCCAGCAGGAGTGACGTGGGAGGTGGCCGGCGGTGTCAGATATATTTTTTATATGATTATTATTAACCTGTCTGTCCCCTCTGCACTCGCTCTTCCCCGCACTCACCCCCCCTCCCCCCACCCCCGGGCTCCCCACCCGCCCACCACCCTTTGTTAGTGGCGGCCGCCACTGTGTCACAAATGTTTTCTGGTGTACTTCTGGAAATCTTTGTGAATTCCCTGAAGTCTTACATCTTCAACCACGTGAGGGTGTAGCTCTGCAAGTGCAGATCTACAACTTCCATTTGTGAATAGGGCCCACTACTTGTTCATCCCTTTTACTCAGCTTGGCGTCTGTAGATGGGCGCCAGATTGGGCCCGAGCCCTCAGCGCTATTCTTCCTGGCCACGCAAATGAAATAGCAGGCACTGCACTTTACCAGTCACATTAATTTGGCCAACTACCCTTCATTTCAAAGCAGCGTTGTTTGCTTACAATTTTTACATCTGACTTTGTATGTATGTGTACATTTATCTACATCTAAACATACATATAAATGTATTGTTCAATAAATTATTGTGCACACAGTAATTCCATAACTATTGGAAATATTCCATTTAGCAGTTAGTCCACACAGATGAATCTCTCCAAATGTATTAAGGTTTTTGTTCAAAAACGTTATTTTTTTTATTAATGAAATTGGACACCTAGCTATAACATCACTTTAACAGGTTTTTTTTCCAATTAATTACATTTTTTTTAAGATAACTCAAGATCTTAGTACCTAACCTAACTCGAATATCACATTAACTTTTTTCTTTTGTGTATGGCCCTAAAGAGGCTCTGGGAGGGAGCCATGCGGCTCCCTTCCCCTTTAATTTTAGTACATGCCCTGGGGATGGGGGTCCCCAGGGCCTAACCAGGCTGGGGGGGGCTGCACAGCTCCCTCCCCTTTATTTTTAGTAGTGGCTCTGGGGGATGGGGTCCCCATGGCCTAACAAGGCTTGGAGAGGGGGCCGCGTGGCCACCCTAACCTTTAATTTAAAAAAAAAAAAAAAACAGCCCTGGGAGATGGGGTCCCCAGGGCCTAATAAGGCTCGGGAGTAGGGGGTCGCGCAGTCCCCTTCCTCTGTAATTAAAAAAAAAAAACCTGCCTTGTCAATCAATCAATCAAACATTTATAGAGCACAGCAACTCACCCGTGAAGGTCTCGAGGTACTGGGGATGTTGGCTGCTGCTTAGTAGGTTGTTTATTCGAACATCCAGGTCTTGAGTTATTTCCTGAATTGCTGGAGCGATGGTGCGATCCTGAGGTGCATGGGAAGGTTGTTTCATGCCTTGGCTGCCAGGTGTGAGAAGGAGCGTCTTCCGCTGTTGGTTCTGTGGATCCGTGGGGTGCCTGTGAGGGAGAGGGAAGCAGATCAAAGGTGTCTGGCCAGTTGATGAAGGGTCAGACATTTGTTAATGTATACTGGTCCTTCGTTGTGCAAGACCTTGAAGGCATAGGTCAGTATCTTGAAATGGCATCTCTTCTGGATCAGGAGCCAGTGTAGTTGCTTGAGGTGGGGTGTGATGTGGGTCCTTCTGTGGAGGTCAAGGATGAGTCTTGCTGCTGAGTTTTGTATTGTCTGGAGCCTATTCAGGAGGTGTGCAGAGATTCTTACATAGAGTGTGTTTCTGTAATCCAGTCTGCTTGTGATGAGGACCTGCGTGACAGTCCTTGTGGTGTTGACTGGGAGCCACCTGAAGACCTTACCGAGCATGCAAAGGGTGTGGAAGCAGGCGGATGAGACTGTGTTGACTAGTTTCTTCATATGTATTGCTGTCCAGGATGGTGCAGAGGTTGCGGGCATGGTCTGTTGGGGTGAGGGGGCCCAGTTCCTTTGCCCACCATGCGTCGTTCCATGGTGAGGTTGTGTTCCCAAAGATGAGGACTTCCATCTTGTCCACAATGAGCTTGAGACAGTTGTCCTTTATCCAGTCAGCAATGCTCCTCATGCATCTGTGGAAGTTGGCTCTGGTGGTGGAGGGGTCTTCGGACTGTGAGAGGATGAGCTGGGTGTCGTCAGCGTAGGGGATTATGTTCAGTCCGTGTGATTTAACGTGTCAGCCAGGGAGGTCGTGTAGTTATTGAAGAGGGTGGGGCTGAGGGATGATCCTTGGGAGACTCGGCAGATGATCTTCTTGGGCTCTGAGGTCAACAGTGGGAGACGGATCCTCTGGGTTCTACCGGTGAGGTGTGAGACTATCAATTTGAGGGCATCTCCTTGGATCCGGATGTGGTGAAGTCTGATCAGGATGTGATGGGAGACAATGTCAAACGTGGCTGACAGGTCCAGGAGGCTGGAGGCTGCTGTTTCTCCGCGGTCCAGGAGGGCCCTGATATCGTCGGTAGCTGCAATCAGGGCTGTCTCAGTGCTGTGGCGTTGGCTCGAAATCCGGATTGTGAGGGGTCCAAGAGGTTGTGGTATCCTAGGTGTTGGGTGATTTGTTGGTTGATCGCTTTTTTGAGGACCATTGCTGGATAGGGGAGTACAGTGATGGGCTGGTAGTTCTTCGGTTTGGCTGGACCGGTGGATTCTTTTTCAGGAGAGGCTTCACTTCAGCACGTTTCCAGTCCTCCTGGAAGGAGGCCGAGGAGATGGAGATATTCAGAACTATCCTAAGCTTGTCGCAGATTGTCATGCTTCCGAGGTTGAAGATGTGGTGGGGGCAGGGGTCCATGGGTGCTCCGGAGTGCACGGTGTTCATGATGGATATAGTGACTTAGGTGATGAGGAGGTCCCAGTGGGTGAACAGGTGTTCAGTATTTGTGTTCATGGTTGTGAGCTGGTTGATACTGTCGGCAGCGGAGGGTTGGCATTCAAAGTTTTCGTAGCTGGCTGAGATCTTGTCGTGAAGAAGTCTGCAAGTTTATCACACAGTTCCTGGGAGGGTGTAATGTCATTATCTGTGGCTCCGGGATTGGAGAACTCCTTAGCAATGGCAAAGAGTTCCTTGCTGTTGTTTGTGCTGGCTTCAAGGCTGTTTGCTTGGGTGTTCTTCTTGGTTTCTTTCAGGAGGTGGTGGTACTGGTTCAGTGCTGTCCTGAAGTCGGTGCGGTCTTCTGTTTTTTTGCTGATACGCCACTTCCTTTCTTGTTGCCGGCAGTTGCACTTGGTAGACTGCAGTTCCTCGGTGAACCAGCTGTCTCTTTTGGTTTGTCTTCTGAACTTGGCAGTCTTGGCGGGGGCGATTGTGTTGGCGTATTCTGTGATCCACTGGGTTCATTTGTGCTTGTTCTGGGTCATGTATAGAATCTGGGAGGTGGGAGCAGAGAGTGTTGTTCTACTGGTCTTCTGATATCTTTTTCCAGTCTCTGCATGTGGATTTGGGGAGGTTGCGGGAGTCACAGTGCTGGCGTTTGTGGGTCCTGAGATAGTGGGATGGGGTCCTCCGGGATTAATAAGGTTCAGGGAGTATCTGGACACGCTGCCCCCTCCGCTTTCATAACAAAAAGGCCCTGGGGGCTGGTGTCTCCAGAGCCTAATGGGCCGAACAAGGCTCGGGGAGGGTGGGCCGCATGGCCCCTCTTCCCTTTATTTAAATGAGTGGCCCTGGGGTATGGGATCCCCAGGGCCTAGCAAGACTCGGGGAGGGGGGTCTACGCGGCCCCCTCCCTTTTTATTATAGTAATGGACCTGGGGAATGGGGTGCCCAGCGCCTATCAAGGTTCGGGGAGGGTGTTCGTGCAGCCCCCTCCCTGTGCCTTACAAGGCCACGGGGAGCCCATCCCTGGGGCCAAAATGTAACAGAATGGGGAGGGGACACGTGTCCACTGTTCTGAGCCATTAAAGGCCATGGAAAACGCAACCCTGGGGGTGATTACTTTAAGAGAGGGGGGCAGCATGGCCCCCCTCCTTGAGCTATTAATGGCCCCAGGGAGCTCACCCCCAGAGCCGGCTCACAAGCTATGTCCCAGGGAGCCCACCCCAGGACATAATGTTTTCCCTCCCCACACCGTCACTTGTGTTTGCTCCTGCTTGGTGGGAGCATTTTCAAAACTCCCACCATGCGGGAGCAAACACAAAGTCTGCTCCCAGCAGGTGGGAGGGTTGAAAATGTTTCTACCTGCTGAGAGCAGACTTTTTATCCATTTCCCTGCCCGCACTGAAGTGGGCAGGGAAACCAATCAAAATATTGCTCCCACTCGGAGGGAGCAGCCTTAGTATTTGCTCCCTCTGGGTGGGAGCAATGCTGGCTCATGCTGCGTGCAGGGAGCCGGCAAGGGTGATGGTTGGGCTCTCCTCGTGACTTCCATCAAGTATATGGTGGGTGCACTGTGTGGGCTCCCAACTATTAAAAAATGCAGGCCCTGGGAAATGGGGTTCCCAAGGCTGATAGCAGCTCGAGAAGGGGGGCCACGCGCCCACCTCTCTTTAAAAAAAAAAACTAAAAAAAACACACAGCCCTGGGGGTGAGGTCCCTAGAGCCTTTTTAAAGCTCAAGGAGGGGGGGACACGAGGCCCCCCCCTCTCCTTCATTTTTAGAAATGGTCCTGGAGGGATGGGGTCCTCCGGGCCTAACCAGGCTCAGGGAGGGTAGCCGTGAGTTCCCTTTATTTAAATAAGTGGCCCTGGGTAAAAGGCTTGGGGAAGAGGGCTGCACCCGTTTACCTTTAGTAGTGGCTCGGGGATGGGGTCTCCAGGGCCTAAGAAGGCTCAGGGTAGGGGGGCCACGTGGCCCCTCCCATTAAATTTTAGTAGTGGCCTTGGGGAATACAGCCCCCAGGGCCTAACAAGGCTCTGGTAGACGGACAGTGTGACCCCCCCCCTTAAATATAAAAAAAACAGCCATGAGGGGTCGGTGCCCAAGACATAATAAGGCTCGGGGGGCCACTTGGCACCTCACCCTTTTAAAAAACATAAGGCCCTGGGGCCCCCAGTGCCTAATGGGCTTAATTTGGCTCCGAGTGGGGGGCCATGTTGTCCCCTTCCCTTTAAAAAACCTAAGGCCCTGTGACCAACCCCAATGCGCACGGTCAAAGGCCATGCGTGTCAGGGAGTTGGCTTTACGTATGAAAATAAAATATTACTTTACATTTTTTTTTAAAAACTAAAAATTCACAGAAAAAAACAAAAGGTTAAAGTAATGTCATAGTTAAGTGTGATAAAATGAGCTGTTTTTATTTATAAATCACCTTAGAAAAGTAATAATATAGGTGAATTTTTCAGTGACATTAAAATTTGGAACTAGAAAAAACAAACCTAGAAATTCAACATTTATAGTCAGCAGAGCTAACTATAACTTGCGCCCCAGCCATGCACTGTTTATGACCTCACATATTACATCACTTATGACCTGTTCTATGGCATCATTAATGATATCTCAAATGACATCATTGATGACAACACTGATGACATCGTCCAATGAGTTTGCTAGTTTTTTGTTTACAGTTTACATAATGATGGGTAACTACCATATTACTTTTCTACCTAATTTTATACAGCCTGTTTCCAGCTGATGGGTGATAAGTGTTTAAAAAATACATGTGCTCCTAATGCTTCATATGTGTGTGTAGAGGTATTGAACACATTGTAAATGTTTGCATTAAAGGGTAACCATGTGTACAGGTGACAGTTGACAACTTGTGTCCAGCATGTTCCACACACGTTTTTAGGCTCTGCAGAAAAAGTTTGAAACGGGGCAAAGATTCTACATACAACATACTAAGTATTGTAAGCAGCCTGGAGTTATTAGACAGAATCGACTCTGCATGACAATTTATATGTAACATAGAAGAATGTGTGCACCAGGTATTAAGCTATGTACATGTGCTTGTTTTGCTTCAGAAGATGGTATATTTGTAATGTTTTCACCATCGTATGAAGGCGGTATAATCATTTGCACCTTTAGGCATCTTTTTTTTCAAAGTGATGCGTAGAGCGCACACTGTTCTTAGTAGAAACTTTTTAATACTCTGTAGTGTATTTCTCATGAGAGTTACACGGTCTGCAAACAGTGTGGTACAGGGTAAACTCTCTCCATAGAGTAAATACTGTTTACAGTACCAACTTCTCTACCCATATCAACTTAATTTCTCAATGTAGGTTCAGGGACTGTTAGGGGTTTGATGCAGATAAAAGCTGTCCATAGTAGGGCCTTCATTTTGGAACAGACATTCAGTATTTTTAGGAGCTTGGCTCTCTCAGAACAGTTGTATACAGATTGAACACTGTATGCAATGAGGGTTTTCCATATGTCATTGGTTGATTGTTAATTTGAATTACTCTACCTGTGAAGTGTATGGTATAGGGTCAATAAGGCACATAAGCCATGAATTCTATACCTAAGGGAGTTGTTTCTGTGCTGGCATTAATAATGGCTCATATTCTTCTGAGGTATTTTGTACTTACTTTCAGAGCTCTAATGCTATACCCGTTTATAGAGCAATGTGTACAATAGAAGCTTGAATGATTTCAGTGATGTCATCAGTGATGTCATTTGAAATGTCATCGGTGATGTCATAAATGATGTCATAGAACATGTCATGAGTGATGTAATATGTGAGGTCATAAGCAATGCTTGACAGGGGCGCAAGTTATGTTGTTGCTGACGAATTCACCTAACTAACCAGCTCTCACATTGTTAATCACTGGTTTCATGACTGCATTAACATCTCAATGCCCATTTACTTGAGCCTGCTTGTAGGAAGCTGGCTCTTTATGTGATATACCAGTAATTGGTTATATCATGTAAAGAGTCCAGAGGTTCCCCCAGAAGTGTACAGGGCTCAATCTAAACCCAAAGTACTATATTTGTGGTAGCGTGGTCGAGCAGCCTTAGGCCTAACACAGAAGAGTGTAAGACATTTGTAATACACACAGTGACTAATAAATGACACACGACTCAAAAAGGAGATCCACACCAATTTTATTAAAAAAAGCTTCTTTCTAGATTTATTTTCAGACCAAAATGTACGTTCAAAGGGAAGTACGTTTTTCAATAAAAATAAGTTTCACTCTAAAAAGTAGACAGCTCAATTTTTCAGTTCAGCAATGTTATCCTATAGGAGGGAAAAAAATGCAGTTTTGCAGGTAAGTACACGACTTACAAATCCAGGCTTTGGAGTCCGTAGTCAACATGAGGTAAGGTTTAAATTAGCACCACCAGCGGCACAGGGGCGGCCGGGTGCAGAGGCCAAATTCTGAGTCTGGCGCCCAATGTTAACTAATGGAGACTGGGGGTGATCGAAGATGCACTGCTCAAGGGTAAGTAAAGTGGTGTCAGGAGTCAATCTCCAAGGGTTAAGGTAGGCACAGGGGGTGCCAAAACTCAGCACCAAAATTACACCCTCAATGGCACAGGGGCGGCAGGTGCAGAGTGCCAACACAGTGTCGGGCGCCCAATGCAAATCAAGGGGAGAGATCGATTTTGGAGTAAGGCTGCAGGCTCTGGCCAGGAGGCTGGACGAAGAAAACCCACAGCTGCCTAGGTACGTCCGGATGCTAGGGGGCGTAGGAATATGGTTGGTCAAGCTCCCCAAGGCCCAGGGGCTTCATGTGCAGGGGTGTCCTTTTGTGTCTGGAACGGCTTACCGGGCAGGTCGTGGGGGATCGTTGTACAAGGCTGCGGGCATCAACGTGGAGTCTGGAAGGGGTCAACCCATGATGGAATCAGAATTGCTGGAGAACCTTTGCAGGAACAGTGGGCCATTTGGACAAGGCCGTGGGCGTCTGGTGCAGAGGTGGGTCCAGTGGCCGGTTTCGCGGTTCCTCAAGGCAGAGTTCTTGTTCTTTAAAGTTGATTTCTTCTGGACAGGTCCGCTGTCCTCAGGAGATTGTGATCTTTTATGAAGGCAGGCAGCCCTCCCAGTGTTTTGGAGGTTGCTGAGCCTGCAGGACGAGTCAACTTTTGTAGCAAGGGCGATATGCAGCAGACAGGCCGGCAGGGATGGTACCAAGTCAGTCACTGGTCCTTGTTCTTTCTTGCTGTTCGGCTCTTCAGTGTCCGGGCTTTATAGGTCGTCGGGACCTAATCTAATTTCTAATCTAGAATCTAATTTCAGGGTCTAGGGGTGCCATCGAAATACTAGATTTAGGGGCATTACAGCGGAGTGACGGGTAGGGACCAATGGGTTCCTTACCTGGGCTGTCTACACCCTCTATTATGCCACCCTCCTGTGGGAGGGTGGCATAGTCCTAGCCCTGATTGGATAAGTCCCACCATCTTAAAGATGGTAGGCACTGAAAAATGTGCTTCACTTCGCCTCCAGCACCTGAGGGGTGGAGTTGGCGAAGGGGGGCACACCTCCTATTCTCACCTAGTTTTCCCGGCAGTTCTCCCGCCAGAAGTGGAGGTTTTGATCCGGGAGCTGCCATCTGCTGCTAGCAGCAGAGACAGGGGTTGCATTACAAAGGCGGCAAGGCCTTTGAAGCTTCCCTCTAGAGCACTGTGCCAGCCTGCGGGTGAAGGTGTGAGACCGCCACCCAGGATGGGCTTTGTCTCTGGCCTCAGAGAGCAAGGGCTCTCGGCCCAGGGGTCCAGAAACATGTCTGGTGGTGGCAAGCTGCCTAAAGCCAGTCAGAGACCACACCAGGGTTGGTAGGTTTTCAGGGGGCTCCTCTGAGGTGCCCTCTGGGTGCATGTTTTAATAAATCCAACACTGGCATCAGTGTGGGTTTATTAAGAGGAGTTGTTTGGTACCAAACACTCCTGGGTTAAGTAAAGCCATCATGGTGCTGGGGGAACTCAAGTTGTTGAGTTTCCAGCCCATGTACTCTCTGTGGCTTCCCTGGCACTTACAATACTAAGAATAGATTCCCTGGAATTTACAATATTAAAAATAGACTTAAATATTGTAGGGGCATATCTGCTCTTGCAGGTATGCCAACACCTGAGTTATGATGCACCCTGCCTTAGGGCTTGTAAGGCCTGCTAGAGGGGGGCTTACCCTTACCTTAGGCAGTGCTGCTTTGACATGGCACACAAGCAGTGTGCCATGTCTACTTTGTCATTTTTATCTGCACCAAGGCATGCAGGCTGCAGTGACTGTTTGCATGGCCTTGGTGAGGGGTCCCTAGGAGACCCTCTTCAGTTCCAATGCCCTAGGTACCAGGGATACCATTTACTAGGGACTTACAGGGGGGTCTGAAGTTGCCAATCAGGGGACCTGGTTGGCAGGGACCCTGTGCACTTTCAATCAAAACCACATCTTTTTCCAGGCAAAAAGTGAGTGGCTAACCATGTAAAAATAGCCACTTCCTCACACTGCTTGTCAGGAAAGGTTTTAAAATCAGCAGCTTTTATTCAAGCAAAATGATGTTCTGGAGTGCCTCACTTTTGCCTTGAACACAAAATATAAGCGCTCCAATTGTTCATTAGAACTCTGTGGAGACTCTGAAGTTGATTACTAGGGAGTTAACTGAAAGACTGCTGCTGGTGTTGGAACTACATGTTTCAATCTGCATGTTGTTAAAGTTTACTGAAATGGATGAGGAACATTTTTGAAAACTCACAGAAATGTGTCCTCATTTTAGCTTTCTAGAGCACTAACCGTACTTTCTGTCACAAAAATAAACCCTCCTTTTGTTCATTTATTGCAGTATCCTCTGTGGTAAATTCCTTTCAGTTTTAAATATTTGATTCCGTCAAGCTGGTTTAAGTGTGCTAAACTTTTGTCATGAATACAAAATGTTAGCACTCTAGTTGCTCATTATAACTCAGTGGTGAAGCTGCAGTAGAACACTGGCAAATCTACTTACAGACCACTGCTGGTTTTGGAAGTACATGTTTCACTCTGCATGGTATTTAGACAGACAGAATTTCGAAAACACAAATATCGTGGGACACATATTGTGTCAAAAATATTGAGGACAAAAATGTTGTGTGTGTGTGTATATATATATATATATATGTATATGTATATGTATATATATATATATATATATATATATTTCAAGGTACGTAGATGTGGGGTTAAGAATAGTAAATCTATACTTATCTATTTGCACCTTCTCAATATTTTGGTTCTCAATATTTTTGACACACATTCTGCCCACACAATGTTTGTGTTTTCAATATTCTCTCAGTGATCCCTCTGCGTATCAGATGACTTTTTTCTGACATTGTGTACCACACTTTTGTCATAAATCCAGAATGTTAGTGCTCTAATTGTTCATTAGGGCACTGCTGAAGCTACAGTGGAACATTGGAGTATCAACTGTTAGGCTGCTGTTGGAAGTACATGTTATACAAAGAATAGCAGACTTTATTCTGATGTAGCTGAGAAAGTGCAAACTTATAGAAAATGTGATCTTGTTTTAACTTCTGGAGCACCTTTCATAACCTCTATGAGAAAATCATGAGAGAAAACCGTTTTCTCTCAAACACAGCTCATCGAATCCCAGCTGAGGGTCAGCATTTTTCACACGGCAAAATAATCTAAGAACTCAGCATAATTCTTAAAATGAGTAGAACACCATCAGCAAATGATTTTTGTGTCCATTAAATACTGGCATTCACTACAATGCATTTCATTGAGGCCCATTTCCCCCTTGAGTCCTGTAATGGCACTCACCACATGCTGTGGCCAGCCAATTAAAGTAAGAGGGTCCTTCTGAGAATCTCCCCCCTCCCCCCCAACTCCATATGCCCCTGGGGGTCAGGGAGTGAGCACCCTGCCCCCTTATATATTTTCTTTAAATTCATTTTCAGGATACAGGGACTATGTTGCGGAGTCCTGTAATGGCTGCCTGTTGCGCCAGCCAATCAGGATTGATTAGTCTCCTTTTAACTGACCATTGACAGTATAGCTCTGAACACCAACAGTCCAAGTATACCAAATTTTTAACCCTTTCATGCCTAACCCGAGCCTCTCGTTAAATGTTAGTTTAAAGCTGAATGGATTTGCACCACATCACAAAAGCACACTTTTGTGAGTCAAATCCTAACTTATTTCCAAGTTGGTGTAATTCTGTTCAGCCATTTTTTTCTGTATTGGAGTGCAAAGTTTCCTATGGAAATTAACATAGGAAATCACACTTGTCACACCCCTTCATTTTGACTTGACCCTCGTTTTATGCAAAATTTTCCTTGAAAGAACCAAGGTGGATGAACATTATTTTTGGGAAAGTCTTGTGCAGATTCATCAAACCGCACCAACGTTATTAGCAAAAAAAGGCTCTTCCTCTGAAAACTCTGACCTAACTATAACTGCAAAGTGGAAATCACCACTGTTGTTTGGAGATTGCCTCACCAGTTTTATCTGTGCCCCTGTCTAAAAATCACTTCTGGAGATGGCACTACTGCTTGACAGCCATTGAAAATGTGCTTCATCTGATAGTGCTTCATGCATGTGGTTGTGAAGGTCAGGGGATACAGTGACTCCTTCAGTATATTTCACACAGTCCACCCAGAAGGCTTACCTTTTTTAAAATAAATTATACAATGTTAAAATGGTTGTTTTAAATGTATATTTTCTTTAATCTTTGTCATGCCAAGACTAATCACTGCTTTCCTGCCTTCTGACTATAACCATACCTGAACAAAGTTGCTATGCTTTGCTACTATTGCCGCTGCAACAGGCATGTTGTGTCCATATAATCTTAGAATGGAGTCAAACTTTGAAGTTCATTTTAGTGTTTATATGTTTCAAGGACCATTTTGTGTTCAAAGCAGACAGTTACCTACATAAAAAGAGGCACAGATGAAATACCGGTTATTAAAAGAACAGTCATGTCGCTTTAGTTGCAAGTCCAATTTTACAGCTTTGACATGATGAACTTGCTCATGATAGAAAATGGACTTCTAGTTCCCCCTAACGTTCACACACAACAGCATTTTCTTTCTACTATTTTCAAGTCAACCCTACCAGCTGTCTGTTTGCAAAAGACCTATTGTGGGCTTACCAAGATCTTACAGTGACTTAAAGCCCACCCAATGCCTACCATTGGTTGACTTTATCGTCACTCTCATTTGCTTTCTTCATAAGTGCTGGCTTTCCTTGTTTTAGCTTGTCCTGCTTTCGTTTGTCCCTCACTGGGAGCACAGCCTTTTTACTAGGTCTCTTATTGGCTGGCCTCTATCATTCCACTGCTCACTTTTAGGGAAGTACTTATTTTCTTTTTGGCTTTTTAGCACTGAATGAGATTGGGTGTTATTTCCAGCTCTCCCCTCCTTTGCTTCTGCCCTCTCAAAATCCTCCCCTGGTAAGCTGCAAGCTCTATCTCATCTGCTTCCACCCCTCACCAAAATTCCAGATGACCCATGTTGCTTTTCCCTCGTGTGCTACTTTTCCCGTCAACCATTTGCTTCACATTAATTAAGGTCCCACCAGCTTCATGTTGCTTCCCACCCCCTCCACAATGCTTCTCAACACTGCATCTGCTCCATGTTTGTTCTCATACCTCCACCTACTCCACGTTTCTTCCCATCCCCAGCTGCCCAATATTTCTTCTCATCCCCCACCTGCCCAATGTTGGTTTCCTCCACTTTGCTTCCCATCCACTCCATGTTGCTTGCTCTGTTATGTCCTGCCCGACCCACTCCGTTACTTGCCATCCCCCCACCCATTCCACATTGCTTATGTCTCCCACCTGCTGCACATTGCTTCCTGCCCCCACCCACTCCATGCTGCTTTTCCACCCCCCACTCCATGCTGCTTTCCCACCCTCTCCTGCTTCGTGTTGCTTTCCCACCCCCTCCTACTGCATGCTGCTTTCCCACCTCCGCTCCGTGCTGCTTTCCCACCCCCTGCATGCTGCTTTCCCACCCCCTCCATGTTGCGTTCCCACCCCCTCCTGCTCTGTACTGCCTTAACTCTCCCTACTATACGCTGCTTCCCCACCCTCCCACCCGCTCTATGCTGCTTCCCCACCCTCCCACCCGCTCTATGCTGCTTTCCCACCCGCTCTATGCTGCTTCCCCACCCTCCCACCCGCTCTATGCTGCTTTCCCACCCGCTCTATGCTGCTTCCCCACCCTCCCACCCGCTCTATGCTGCTTCCCCACCCTCCTACCCGCTCTATACTGCTTCCCCACCCTCCCACCCGCTCTATGCTGCTTCCCCACCCTCCCACCCGCTCTATGCTGCTTCCCCACCATCCGACCCGCTCTATGCTGCTTCCCCACCCTCCCACCCGCTCTATGCTGCTTCCCCACCCTCCCACCCGCTCTATTATGCTGCTTCCCCACCCTCCCACCCGCTCTATGCTGCTTCCCCACCCTCCCACCCGCTCTATGCTGCTTCCCCACCCTCCCACCCGCTCTATGCTGCTTCCCCACCCACCCTCCCACCCGCTCTATGCTGCTTCCCCACCCACCCTCCCACCCGCTCTATGCTGCTTCCCCACCCACTCTCCCACCCGCTCTATGCTGCTTCCCCACCCTCCCACCCGCTCTACGCTGCTTCCCCACCCTCCCACCCGCTCTACGCTGCTTCCCCACCCTCCCACCCGCTCTACGCTGCTTCCCCACCCTCCCACCCGCTCTACGCTGCTTCCCCCACCCTCCCACCCGCTCTACGCTGCTTCCCCACCCTCCCACCCGCTCTACGCTGCTTCCCCACCCTCCCACCCGCTCCATGCTGCTTCCCCACCCTCCCACCAGCTGCTTCCCCACCCTCCCACCCGCTCCACGCTGCTTCCTCAACCTCCCACCTGCTCCACGCTGCTTCCCCACCCTCCCACCCGCTCTACGCTGCTTCCCCACCCTCCCACCCGCTCTACGCTGCTTCCCCACCCTCCCACCCGCTCTACGCTGCTTCCCCACCCTCCCACCCGCTCTACGCTGCTTCCCCACCCTCCCACCCGCTCTACGCTGCTTCCCCACCCTCCCCACCCGCTCCACGCTGCTTCCCCACCCTCCCACCAGCTGCTTCCCCACCCTCCCACCCGCACCACGCTGCTTCCTCACCCTCCCACCCGCTCTACGCTGCTTCCCCACCCTCCCACCCGCTCTACGCTGCTTCCCCACCCTCCCACCCGCTCTACGCTGCTTCCCCACCCTCCCACCCGCTCTACGCTGCTTCCCCACCCTCCCACCCGCTCTACGCTGCTTCCCCACCTTCCCACCCGCTCTACGCTGCTTTCCCACCCTCCCACCCGCTCTCACGCTGCTTCCCCACCCTCCCACCCGTTCTACGCTGCTTCCCCACCCTCCCACCCGCTCTACGCTGCTTCCCCACCCTCCCACCCGCTCTACGCTGCTTTCCCACCCTCCCACCCGCTCTACGCTGCTTCCCCACCCTCCCACCCGCTCTACGCTGCTTCCCCACCCTCCCACCCGCTCCACGCTGCTTCCCCACCCTCCCACCAGCTGCTTCCCCACCCTCCCCACCCGCTCCACGCTGCTTCCTCAACCTCCCACCCGCTCCACGCTGCTTCCCCACCCTCCCACCCGCTCTACGCTGCTTCCCCACCCTCCCACCCGCTCTACGCTGCTTCCCCACCCTCCCACCCGCTCTACGCTGCTTCCCCACCCTCCCACCCGCTCTACGCTGCTTCCCCACCCTCCCACCCGCTCTACGCTGCTTTCCCACCCTCCCACCCGCTCTACGCTGCTTCCCCACCCTCCCACCTGCTCTACGCTGCTTTACCACCCACTCCATGCTGCTTCTCCACCCTCCCACCCACTCCATGCTGCTTCCCCACCCTCCCACCTGCTGCTTCCCCATCCTCCCACCCGCTCCACGCTGCTTCACCACCCTCCCACCCGCTCCACGCTGCTTCCCCACCCTCCCACCCGCTCCACGCTGCTTCCCCACCCTCCCATCCGCTCCATTCTGCTTCCCCACCCTCCCACCCGCTCTATGCTGCTTCCCCACCCACCCTCCCACCCGCTCTATGCTGCTTCCCCACCCACCCTCCCACCCGCTCTATGCTGCTTCCCCACCCACCCTCCCACCCGCTCTATGCTGCTTCCCTACCCACCCTCCCACCCGCTCTATGCTGCGTCCCCACCCCCCCTCCCACCCGCTCTATGCTGCTTCCCCACCCACCCTCCCACCCGCTCTACGCTGCTTCCCCACCCACCCTCCCACCCGCTCTACGCTGCTTCCCCACCCTCCCACCCGCTCTACGCTGCTTCCCCACCCTCCCACCCGCTCCACGCTGCTTCCCCACCCTCCCACCAGCTGCTTCCCCACCCTCCCACCAGCTGCTTCCCCACCCTCCCACCCGCTCCACGCTGCTTCCCCAACCTCCCACCCGCTCCACGCTGCTTCCCCACCCTCCCACCCGCTCTACGCTGCTTCCCCACCCTCCCACCCGCTCCACGCTGCTTCCCCACCTCCCCACCCGCTCCACGCTGCTTCCCCACCTCCCCCACCCGCTCCACGCTGCTTCCCCACCTTCCCACCCGCTCCACGCTGCTTCCCCACCCTCCCACCCGCTCCACGCTGCTTCCCCACCCTCCCACCCGCTCCACGCTGCTTCCCCACCCTCCCGCTCCACGCTGCTTCCCCACCCTCCCGCTCCACGCTGCTTCCCCACCCTCCCGCTCCACGCTGCTTCCCCACCCTCCCACCCGCTCCACGCTGCTTCCCCACCCTCCCACCCGCTCTATGCTGCTTCCCCACCCTCCCACCCGCTCTATGCTGCTTCCCCACCCTCCCACCCGCTCTATGCTGCTTCCCCACCCTTCCACCCGCTCTCACGCTGCTTCCCCACCCTCCCACCCGCTCTACGCTGCTTCCCCACCCTCCCACCCGCTCTACGCTGCTTCCCCACCCTCCCACCCGCTCTACGCTGCTTCCCCACCCTCCCACCCGCTCTACGCTGCTTCCCCACCCTCCCACCCGCTCCACGCTGCTTCCCCACCCTCCCACCCGCTCCACGCTGCTTCCCCACCCTCCCACCCGCTCCACGCTGCTTCCCCACCCTCCCACCCGCTCTACGCTGCTTTCCCACCCGCTCTACGCTGCTTCCCCACCCTCCCACCCACTCTACACTGCTTCCCCACCCTCCCACCCACTCTACACTGCTTCCCCACATTCCCACCCACTCTACACTGCTTCCCCACCCTCCCACCCGCTCTACACTGCTTCACCACCCTCCCACCTGCTCTACGCTGCTTTACCACCCGCTCCACACTGCTTCTCCACCCTTCCACCCACTCCACGCTGCTTCCCCACCCTCCCACCTGCTGCTTCCCCATCCTCCCACCCGCTCCACCCTGCTTCCCCACCCTCCCACCCTCTCCACCCTGCTTCCCCACCCTCCCACCCTCTCCACCCTGCTTCCCCAGCCTCCCACCCGCTCTATGCTGCTTCCCCACCCTCCCTGTCACGACTTGCTCCCTGTATTCCCGTGTCCACCACCAGGGGGCGGAACTGGGGGACTTTCCAGTGCTCTAATAAACTTCCAGACCCTCCCCTGCATGCAAAGCCTGACTTCCAGCCGTTTGGACATATAGTGGGAACTAACATCCATTCCCAGTCCGTGCCGGGTTTTCTGAAGCCAGCCTACTCAGGCCTGAAAACTCCATTACCCAGGATTCCCTGCGCGCTGCTCAGTCTCCACCCCTGCAGGCCAAGGATGGGTGGAGGAATTCAGATCACCTGTGGCTGGCTGCTGCTAGCCTGCTCACACCAGCTGCATGTGATTAATGTGAGCTCTTTTAAGCCCCAGCTCCCTTCAGCCCAGTGTTGGTCATTGCAAGCTGTTTACCGGTGATGCCAATCCTTGTTTCCAGTGTTTCCTGAGCCTTCTGCTATTTGTTTCCAGTATTTTCCTGAGCTTTAGTCCTGCCTTTTTCCTGACCTGCTGTTATTTTCCTTGTACCTGATTTAGCACTGCCTGCAGTGCTACCTGGTTTCCTAAGTTTCCTGGCCTGCTGCTATTTTCCTGTTTCCTGAACCAGCACTGCTTGCAGTGCTTCCTTGATTCCTAAACCTTTAAGTTTCCTTGTTCCTGATCTGTAGTGCTACTTTGACTCCTGAACCTTTTCTCTATTCTTGCCCCAGCTCTGCATCCTATGCTACTTTCTTTTCTGGTTTCCTAACCCTGCATTATTCTAGTACACCCTTGTAGCCTCCCTTTCTGTATATCCTTTTCCAGTCCCTGCCTTTCATCCCATTTCCTTGGTTCCAGTTCTAGTTTGCTATCTTTCTATTCTGCTGTCTCGCTTCTGTTACCTTGTATGTTTGTTACCTACTCTCTGCCAAGTGTGCCCTATGATTTCCTTCCTTTTCTGTTAAGCACTCCTCCTTGCTAGCTCCTTGTCTATTGTGCTTGTATTTAGTTCTACCCCTTTGCTGTTACTGCCTTGCGTGTTCCTGTTTGATCGCCAGGATCCGTGGGCACAGCTGACTACCTAGGTGGTGTTTCTTGTTTACTGTGAGTATTGTCTTTGAGTTACTGTTATAACATCACCCTAGGTATAAGCTCCACAGACCCTGCCTTTGTATACATATCCTATATGTGGGTATTTCCAGTTAGTGTCTGTAACAGCAATTGTGGGTAAGGAACTTACTGAGCTTCAGTCTTACCGTGTGGAGCTCCTGAGTGCTTTACCCCACACATCCCCTTTATTGTTAATGTTGTCTTATGTTTAAGTGTATTGCACATCCGTCCAAGGTTTAGTGATTCTGAATGCTGAGCCGCCTCATGAGTGCCCCTTCTTTTCTGAGTCTCACCCTTCTTGTTCACCTCTACAGGCTTCCCCTTTTGGATCCCTTTTCTCCTCGGTCTTCCTGTGTGCTCCTGGGCAGCGCTGTACTCCTCTCTGTGTTTGTTTCCTACCCTGTTCCCAGTCCTTACCCAAGTCCCTGACTGTGTTCCCCACATAGTCCCGGACAGGCCCTGACACTCCCACCCGCTCTATGCTGAATCCCCACCCTCCCACCCGCTCTATGCTGATTCCCCACCCTCCCACCCGCTCTATGCTGATTCCCCACCCTCCCACCTGATGCTGATTCCCCACCCTCCCACCCGCTCTATGCTGATTCCCCACCCTCCCACCCGCTCTATGCTGATTCCCCACCCGCTCCACGCTGCTTGCCCACTCTCCCACCTGCTCCACGCTGACTCCCCAACCTCCCACCCGCTCCACGCTGATTCCCCACCCACTCCACGCTGATTCCCCACGTCCCACCCGCTCCACGCTGATTCCCCACCCTCCCACACGCTCCATGCTGATTCCCCACCCTCCCACCCATTCCACGCTGATTCCCCAACCTCCCACCCTCTCCACGCTGATTCCCCACCCGCTCCACGCTGATTCCCCACCGTCCCACCCGCTCCACGCTGATTCCCTACCGTCCCACCCGCTCCACGCTGATTCCCCACCCTCCCACCTGCTCCACGCTGATTCCCCACCCTCCCACCCGCTCCACGCTGATTCCCCACCCTCCCACCTGATCCACGCTGCTTCCCCACCCTCCCACCTGATCCACGCTGCTTCCCCACCCTCCCACCAGCACCACGCTGCTTTTCCACCCTCCCAATCGCACCACGCTGCTTCTCCACCCTCCCATCTGCACCATGCTGCTTCCCCACCCTCCCACCCTGCTTCCCCACCCGCTCCATGCTGCTTTCCCACCCACCCTCCCACCCGCTCCACGCTGCTTTCCCACCCACCCTCCCTCCCACCCGCTCCACGCTGCTTTCCCACCCACCCTCCCACCCGCTCCACGCTGCTTTCACACTGTCCCACCCACCCCACGCTGCTTCCGCACCCTCCCACCTGCTCCACACTGCTTCCCCACCCTCCCACCCGCTCCACACTGCTTCCCCACCCTCCCACCTGCTCCACACTGCTTCCCACCCCCACACCATGCTGCTTCAGCTCCATGCTGCTTCCCCACCCGCTCCATGCTGCTTCCCCACCCGCCTCCATGCTGCTTCCCCACCCGCTCCACGCTGCTTCCCCACCCCCACACCATGCTGCTTCAGCTCCATGCTGCTTCCCCACCCGTTCTATGCTGCTTCCCCACCCGTTCCATGCTGCTTCCCCACCCGTTCCATGCTGCTTCCCCACCCGCTCCCTGCTGCTTCCCCACCCGTTCCATGCTGCTTCCCCACCCGTTCCATGCTGCTTCCCCACCCGTTCCATGCTGCTTCCCCACCCGCTCCATGCTGCTTCCCCACCCGCTCCATGCTGCTTCCCCACCCGCTCCATGCTGCTTCCCCACCCGCTCCATGCTGCTTCCCCACCCGCTCCTTCCCCACCCGCTCCATGCTGCTTCCCACCAGCTCCATGCTGCTTCCCACCCCCCACCAGCTCCATGTTGCTTGGCCCCATGCTGCTTCACCACCCCCGACCTGTTCCATGCTGCTTCACCACCCCCACCCGCTTCATGCTGCTTCACCACCCCCACCCGCTTCAATCTGCTTCACCACCCCCACCCGCTTCATGCTGCTTCACCACCCCCCACCCGCTCCTGCTTCACCACCCCCACCCACTCCATGCTGCTTCACCACCCCCCGCTCCATGCTGCTTCACCACCCCCACCCGCTCCATGCTGCTTCACCACCCCCACCCGCTCCATGCTGCTTCACCACCCCCACCCGCTCCATGCTGCTTCACCACCCCCACCCGCTCCATGCTGCTTCACCACCCCCCACCTGCTCAATGCTGCTTCCCCACCCGCACCACGCTGCTTCCCCACCCGCTCCACACTGCTTCCCCACCCGCTCCACACTGCTTCCCCACCCCACCCCTCACCTGCTCCACTCTGCTTCCCTCCCCCCACCGCTCCACGCTGCTTCCCCACCCCCCACTCCACACTTCTTCAACCACCATGCTGCTTCCCCACCCACTCCACGCTGCTTCCCCACCTGCTCCACGCTGCTTCCCCATCCCTGCTGCTTCCCCACACACCCACGTGCTCCAAGCTGCATCCCCACTCCACCACCCGCTCCACACTGCGTCCCCACTCCCCCACCTGCTCCACACTGCGCCCCCACTGCCCGCACACTCCACGCTGCGTACACACCCACCCCCTCCATGCTGCTTCCCCACTCACCACACCCTCCACGCTGTATCCCCACCCTCCACCTGCTCCACTCTGTCACCAACCCCCACCCACTCCACACTGCGTCACCACCCCCACCCATTCCATGATGCGTCACCACACCCCACCTGCTCCACGCTGCGTCACTACCCTGCCACCCCACCCCCTGCTGCATCTCCACACCCCCACCTGCTCCACGCTGCGTCCCCACATCCCCACCCGCTCCATGCTGCTTCCTCACCCCCCACCCGCTCCATGCTGCTTCCTCACCCCCCACCCGCTCCATGCTGCTTCCTCACCCCCCCACCCGCTCCACGCTGCTACCCCACCTGCTCCACGCTGCTTCCCCAACCCCCACCCCCTCCACGCTGCTACCCGCCCTCCCACCCCCTCCAAGCTGCTACCCGCCCTCCCACCCCCTCCAAGCTGCTACCCGCCCTCCCACCCACTCCACGCTGCTACCTGCCCTCCCACCCACTCCACGCTGCTACCTGCCCTCCCACCCGCTCCACACTGCTACCTGCCCTCCCACCCGCTCCACGCTGCTAAACTCCATGCTGCTACCCGACCCCCCCACCCACTCCACGCTGCAAGCCCACCCACCCACCTGCTCCACGCTGCAAGCCCACCCACCCACCCGCTCCACGCTGCAACCTGCCCACCCACCTGCTCCACGCTGCTACCCGCCCTCCCACCCTCTCCATGCTGCTATCCGCCCTCCCACCCTCTCCATGCTGCTATCCGCCCTCCCACCCTCTCCATGCTGCTATCCGCCCTCCCACCCTCTCCATGCTGCTATCCGCCCTCCCACCCTCTCCATGCTGCTATCCGCCCTCCCACCTGCTCCATGCTGCTATCTGCCCTCCCACCTGCTACCCGCCCTCCCACCTGCTCCACGCTGCTACCCGCCCTCCCACGCGCTCCACGCTGCTACCCGCCCTCCCACCCGCTCCAAGCTGCTACCCGCCCTCTCACCCGCTCCACGCTGCTACCCGCCCTCCCACCCACTGCACGCTGCTACCCGCCCTCCCACCCGCTCCACGCTGCTACCCGCCCTCCCACCCGCTCCACGCTGCTACCCGCCCTCCCACCCGCTCCACGCTGCTACCCGCCCTCCCACCCGCTCCACGCTGCTTTCTGCCCTCCCACCCGCTCCACGCTGCTTTCTGCCCTCCCACCTGCTCCATGCTGCTTTCCGCCCTACCACCCGCTCCATGCTGCTTCCTGCCCTCCCACCCGCTCCACGCTGCTTAGCTCCATGCTGCTTCCTGCCCTCCCACCCACTCCATGCTGCTTTCCCACCTGCCAACCCTCTTCATGCTGCTTCCCACCCTCCCACCCTCTCCATGCTGCTTCCCACCCTCCCACCCTCTCCATGCTGCTTCCCACCCTCTCCATGCTGCTTCCCACCCTCCCACCCTCTCCATGCTGCTTCCCACCCTCCCACCCTCTCCATGCTGCTTCCCGCCCTCCCACCCTCTCCATGCTGCTTCCCGCCCCTCCCACCCTCTCCATGCTCCTTCCCGCCCTCCCACCCGCTCCACGCTGCTTCCTGCCCTCCCACCCACTCCACGCTGCTTCCCGCCCTCCCACCCACTCCACGCTGCTTCCGCCCTCCCACCCACTCCACGCTGCCTCCCGCCCTCCCACCCACTCCATGCTGCTTCCCGCCCTCCCACCTGCTCCACATTGCTTCCTGCCCTCCCACCCGCCCCATGCTGCTTCCTGCCCTCCCACCCGCTCCATGCTGCTTTCCTGCCCTCCCACCCGCTCCACGATGCTTCCCACCCGCTCCACGCTGCTTCCCGCCCTCCCACCCGCTCCACGCTGCTTCCCGCCCTCCCACCCGCTCCACGCTGCTTCCCGCCCTCCCACCCGCTCCACGCTGCTTCTCACCCTCCCACCCGCTCCACGCTGCTTCCCACCCTCCCACCCGCTCCACGCTGCTTCCCACCCTCCCACCCGCTCCACGCTGCTTCCCACCCTCCCACCCGGCTCCACGCTGCTTCCCACCCTCCCACCCGCTCCACACTCCTTCCCACCCTCCCACCCGCTCCACACTGCTTCCTACCCTCCCACCCGCTCCACACTACTTCCCACCCGCTCCATGCTGCTTCCCAACCTCCCACCCGCTCCACGCTGCTTCCCACCCTCCCCACGCTGCTTCCCGACCCCCACCTGCTCCACGCTGCTTCCCGACCCCCACCTGCTCCACGCTGCTTCCCCACCCCCACCCGCTCCACGCTGCTGCCCCACCCCCACCCGCTCCACGCTGCTTCCCCACCCGCTCCACGCTGCTTCCCCACTTGCTCCACGCTGCATCCCCACCCACTCCATGCTGTGTCCCCATCCCTGTTGCTTCCCCACACACCCACGTGCTCCACGCTGCATCCCCACACCCCCACCCGCTCCACACTGCGTCCCCACTGCCCACATGCTCCACGCTGCGTACACACCCACCCCCTCCATGCTGCTTCCCCACTCCCTCCACGCTGTATCCCCACACTCCACCTGCTCCACACTGCGTCACCACCCTCCACCCACTCCACACTGCATCACCACCCCCCACCCATTCCACGTTGCGTCACCACACCCCACCTGCTCCATGCTGCATCACCACCCCGCCACCCGCTCCATGCTGCGTCACCACCCCCCACCCACTCCACACTGTCCCCCACCCGCTCCACGCTGCTACCTGCCCTCCCACCCACTCCACGCTGCTACTCCGCCCTCCCACCCGCTCCACGCTACTACCCGCCCTCCCACCCGCTCCACGCTGCTACCCGCCCTCCCACCCGCTCCACGCTGCTACCCGCCCTCCCACCCGCTCCACGCTGCTACCCGCCCTCCCACCCGCTCCACGCTGCCACGCCCTCCCACCCGCTCCACGCTAGCTAAACTCCACGCTGCTACCCAACCCCTCACCCACCCACTCCATGCTGCAACCTGCCCACCCACCTGCTCCACACTGCTATCTGCCCTCCCACCCTCTCCATGCTGCTACCCGCCCTCCCACTCCATGCTGCTACCCGCCCTCCCACCCGCTCCACGCTGCTTCCCGCTTCTCCCACCCGCTCCACGCTGCTTCTCACCCTCCCACCCGCCTCCACGCTGCTTCCCACCCTCCCACCCGCTCCACGCTGCTTCCCACCCTCCCACCCGCTCCACGCTGCTTCCCACCCTCCCACCCGCTCCACGCTGCTTCCCACCCGCTCCACACTCCTTCCCACCCGCTCCACACTGCTTCCTACCCTCCCACCTGCTCCACACTACTTCCCACCCGCTCCATGCTGCTTCCCAACCTCCCACCCGCTCCACACTGCTTCCCACCCTCCCCACGCTGCTTCCTGACCCCCAACTGCTCCACGCTGCTTCCCCACCCCCACCCGCTCCACGCTGCTGCCCCCACCCCCACCCGCTCCACGCTGCTTCCCCACCCGCTCCACGCTGCTTCCCCACCCGCTCCACGCTGCATCCCCACTTGCTCCACGCTGCATCCCCACCCACTCCATGCTGTGTCCCCATCCCTGTTGCTTCCCCACACACCCACGTGCTCCACGCTGCATCCCCACACCCCCACCCGCTCCACACTGCGTCCCCACTGCCCACATGCTCCACGCTGCGTACACACCCCACCCCCTCCATGCTGCTTCCCACTCCCTCCACGCTGTATCCCCACACTCCACCTGCTCCACACTGCGTCACCACCCTCCACCCACTCCACACTGCATCACCACCCCCCACCCATTCCACGTTGCGTCACCACACCCCACCTGCTCCATGCTGCATCACCACCCCGCCACCCGCTCCATGCTGCGTCACCACCCCCCACCCACTCCACACTGTCCCCCACCCGCTCCACGCTGCTACCTGCCCTCCCACCCACGCTGCTACCCGCCCTCCCACCCGCTCCACGCTACTACCCGCCCTCCCACCCGCTCCACGCTGCTACCCGCCCTCCCACCCGCTCCACGCTGCTACCCGCCCTCCCACCCGCTCCACGCTGCTACCCGCCCTCCCACCCGCTCCACGCTGCTACACGCCCTCCCACCCGCTCCACGCTGCTAAACTCCACGCTGCTACCCAACCCCCTCACCCACCCACTCCATGCTGCAACCTGCCCACCCACCTGCTCCACACTGCTATCTGCCCTCCCACCCTCTCCATGCTGCTACCCGCCCTCCCACTCCATGCTGCTACCCGCCCTCCCACCCACTCCACGCTGCTGCCTGCCCTCCCACCCACTCCACGCTGCTGCCTGCCCTCCCACCCACTCCACGCTGCTGCCTGCCCTCCCACCCGCTCCACGCTGCTGCCTGCCCTCCCACCCGCTCCACGCTGCTACCCACCCGCTCCACGCTGCTTCCCCGCCCTCCCACCCTCTCCACGCTGCTTCCCGCCCTCCCACCCTCTCCATGCTCCTTCCTGCCCTCCCACCCTCTCCATGCTGCTTCCTGCCCTCCCACCCTCTCCATGCTGCTTCCTGCCCTCCCACCCTCTCCACGCTGCTTCCTGCCCTCCCCCGCTCCACACTGCTTCCTGCCCTCCCACCCGCTCCACGCTGCTACCCGCCCTCCCACCCGCTCCATGCTGCTACCCGCCCTGTCACCCGCTCCGCGCTGCTTCCCGCCCTGTCACCCGCCTCCGCGCTGCTTCCCGCCCCTGTCACCCGCTCTCCGCGCTGCTTCCCGCCCCTGTCACCCGCTCCGCGCTGCTTCCCGCCCCTGTCACCCGCTCCGCGCTGCTTCCCGCCCCTGTCACTCCGCTCCGCGCTGCTTCCCGCCCCTGTCACCCGCCCTGTCACTCGCTCCGCGCTGCTTCCCGCCCCTGTCACCCGCTCCGCGCTGCTTCCCGCCCCTGTCACCCGCTCCGCGCTGCTTCCCGCCCCTGTCACCCGCTCCGCGCTGCTTCCCGCCCCTGTCACCCGCTCCGCGCTGCTTCCGCCCCCTGTCACCCGCTCCGCGCTGCTTCCCGCCCCTGTCACCCGCTCCGCGCTGCTTCCCGCCCCTGTCACTCGCTTCCGCGCTGCTTCCCGCCCCTGTCACCCGCTCCGCGCTGCTTCCCGCCCTGTCACTCGCTCCGCGCTGCTTCCCGCCCCTGTCACCTCGCTCCGCGCTGCTTCCCGCCCCTGTCGCCCGCTCCGCGCTGCTTCCCGCCCCTGTCGCTCGCTCCGCGCTGCTTCCCGCCCTGTCGCCCGCCTCCGCGCTAGCTTCCCGCCCCTGTCGCCCGCTTCCGCGCTGCTTCCCGCCCCTGTCCCTCCGCTCCGCGCTGCTTCCCGCCCCTGTCACCCGCTCCCGCGCTGCTTCCCGCCCCTGTCACTCCGCTCCGCGCTGCTTCCCGCCCCTGTCACCCGCTCCGCGCTGCTTCCCGCCCTGTCACCCCGCTCCGCGCTGCTTCCCGCCCCTGTCACTCGCTCCGCGCTGCTTCCCGCCCTGTCACCCGCTCCGCGCTGCTTCCCGCCCCTGTCACTCGCTCCGCGCTGCTTCCCGCCCCCTGTCACCCGCTCCGCGCTGCTTCCCGCCCCTGTCACCCGCTCTGCGCTGCTTCCCGCCCCTCCCACCCACTCCGCGCTGCTTCCCGCCCTCCCACCCACTCCACGTTGCTTCCCGCCCTCCCACCCGCTCCATGTTGCTTCCGCTCCGCGCTGCTTCCCGCCCGCTACCCGCTCCACGCTGCTTCCCGCCCCCACCTGCTCCACGCTGCTTCCCGCCCCCCACCCGCTCCACGTTGCTTCTTCCCACCCGCTCCACGTTGCTTCTTCCCCACCCGCTCCACGTTGCTTCTTCCCCACCCGCTCCACGTTGCTTCTTCCCCACCCGCTCCACGTTGCTTCTTCCCCACCCGCTCCACGTTGCTTCTTCCCCACCCGCTCCACGTTGCTTCTTCCCCACCCGCTCCACGTTGCTTCTTCCCCCACCCACTCCACGCTGCTACCCAACCTGCTCCACGCTACTTCCCCATCCCCCACCCGCTCCATACTGCTACCCACCCTCCCACCCGCTCCACACTGCTTCCCGCCCCCCACCTGCTCCACGCTGCTTCCCGCCCCCCACCTGCTCCACGCTGCTTCCCGCCCCCCACCTGCTCCACGCTGCTTCCCGCCCCCCACCCGCTCCACACTGCTTCCCACCCGCTCCACGTTGCTTCTTCCCCACCCGCTCCACACTGCTTCTGCCCCCACCCGCTCCACGCTGCTACCCAACCTGCTCCACGCTACTTCCCCATCCCCCACCCGCTCCATACTGCTACCCACCCTCCCACCCACTCCACACTGCTTCCCACCCTCCCACCAGCTCCACGCTGCTTCCCGCCCCCCACCTGCTCCATGCTGCTTCCCGCCCCCCACCTGCTCCATGCTGCTTCCCGCCCCCCACCTGCTCCACGCTGCTTCCCGCCCCCCACCTGCTCCATGCTGCTTCCCGTCCCCCACCCGCTCCACGCTGCTTCCTGTCCACCTGCTCCACGCTGCTTCCCGCCCCTGTCACCCGCTCCACGCTGCTTCCCGCCCCTGTCACCCGCTCCACGCTGCTTCCCGTCCCTGTCACCCACTCCACGCTGCTTCCCGCCCCTGTCACCCGCTCCGCGCTGCTTCCCGCCCGGTCACCGCTCCGCGCTGCTTCCCGCCCCTGTCACCCGCTGTCCGCGCTGCTTCCCGCCCCTGTCACCCGCTCCGCGCTGCTTCCCGCCCCTGTCACCCGCTTCCGCGCTGCTTCCCGCCCCTGTCACCCGCTCCCGCGCTGCTTCCCGCCCCTGTCACCTCGCTCCGCGCTGCTTCCCGCCCCTGTCACCCGCTCCGCGCTGCTTCCCGCCCCTGTCACCCGCTCCGCGCTGCTTCCCCGCCCCTGTCACTTCCGCTCTGCCGCTGCTTCCCGCCCCTGTCACCCGCTCCGCGCTGCTTCCCGCCCCTGTCACCCGCTCCCGCTGCTTCCCGCCCCTGTCACCCGCCTCCGCGCTGCTTCCCCGCCCCTGTCACCCGCTCCGCGCTGCTTCTCGCCCCTGTCACCCGCTCCGCGCTGCTTCCCGCCCCTGTCACCCGCTCCGCGCTGCTTCCCGCCCCTGTCACCCGCTCCGCGCTGCTTCCCGCCCTGTCACCCGCTCCGCGCTGCTTCCCGCCCCTGTCACCCGCTCCGCGCTGCTTCCCGCCCCTGTCACCCGCTCCGCGCTGCTTCCCGCCCCTGTCACCCGCTCCCGCGCTGCTTCCCGCCCCTGTCACCCGCCTCCGCGCTGCTTCCCGCCCCTGTCACCCGCTCGCGCTGCTTCCCGCCCCTGTCACCCGCTCCGCGCTGCTTCCCGCCCCTGTCACCCGCTCCGCGCTGCTTCCGCGCCCTGTCACCCGCTCCGCGCTGCTTCCCGCCCCTGTCACCCGCTCCCGCGCTGCTTCCCGCCCCTGTCACCCGCTCCGCGCTGCTTCCCGCCCCTGTCACCCGCTCCGCGCTGCTTCCCGCCCCTGTCACCCGCTCCGCGCTGCTTCCCGCCCCTGTCACCCCGCCTCCGCGCTAAGCTCCCGCCCCTGTCACCGGCTCCGCGCTGCTTCCCGCCCCTGTCACCCGCTCCGCGCTGCTTCCCGCCCTGTCACCCGCTCCGCGCTGCTTCCCGCCCCTGTCACCCGCTCCCGCGCTGCTTCGCTCCTGTCACCCGCTCCGCGCTGCTTCCGCCCCTGTCACTCGCTCCGCGCTGCTTCCCGCCCCTGTCACCCGCTCCGCGCTGCTTCCCGCCCCTGTCACCCGCTTCCGCGCTGCTTCCCGCCCCTGTCACCCGCTCCCGCGCTGCTTCCCGCCCCTGTCACCCGCTCCGCGCTGCTTCCCCGCCCCTGTCACCCGCCTCCGCGCTGCTTCCGCCCCTGTCACCCGCTCCGCGCTGCTTCCCGCCCCTGTCACCCGCTCCGCGCTCGCTTCCCGCCCCTGTCACCCGCTCCGCGCTGCTTCCCGCCCCTGTCACCCGCTCCGCGCTGCTTCCCCGCCCCTGTCACCCGCTCCGCGCTGCTTCCCGCCCCTGTCACCCGCTCCGCGCTGCTTCCCGCCCCTGTCACCCGCTCTCCGCGCTGCTTCCCCGCCCCTGTCACCCGCTCCGCGCTGCTTCCCGCCCCTGTCACTCCGCTCCGCGCTGCTTCCCGCCCCTGTCACCCGCTCCGCTGCTTCCCGCCCCTGTCACCCGGCTCCGCGCTGCTTCCCGCCCCTGTCACCCGCTCCGCGCTGCTTTCCGCCCCTGTCACCCGCTCCGCGCTGCTTCCCGCCCCTGTCACCCGCTCCGCGCTGCTTCCCGCCCCCTGTCACTCCGCTCCGCGCTGCTTCCCGCCCCTGTCACCCGCTCCGCGCTGCTTCCGCCCCTGTCACTCGCTCCGCGCTGCTTCCCGCCCCTGTCACCCGCTCCGCGCTGCTTCCCGCCCCTGTCACCCGCCTCCGCGCTGCTTCCCGCCCCTGTCACCCGCTCCGCGCTGCTTCCCGCCCTGTCACCCGCTCCGCGCTGCTTCCCGCCCCTGTCACCGCGCTCCGCGCTGCTTCCCGCCCCTGTCACCCGCCCGCGCTGCTTCTCGCCCCTGTCACCCGCTCCGCGCTGCTTCCGCCTCTGTCACTCGCTCCGCGCTGCTTCTCGCCCCTGTCACCCGCTCCGCGCTGCTTCTCGCCCCTGTCACCCGCTCCGCGCTGCTTCTCGCCCCTGTCACCCGCTCCGCGCTGCTTCTCGCCCTGTCACTCGCTCCGCGCTGCTTCTCGCCCCTGTCACCCGCTCCGCGCTGCTTCTCGCCTCGCTCCGCTGCTTCACTGCCGCGCTCTCCGCGCTGCTTCGCCCCTGTCACCCGCTCCCGCTGCTTCTCGCTCTGTCACCGCTCCGCGCTGCTTCTCGCCCCTGTCACCCGCTCCGCGCTGCTTCTCGCCCCTGTCACCCGCTCCGCGCTGCTTCCTGCCCTCCCACCCGCTCCACGCTGCTTCCTGCCCTCCCACCCGCTCCACGCTGCTTCCCGCCCTCCCACCCGCTCCACGTTGCTTCCCGCCCTCCCACCCGCTCCATGTTGCTTCCCGCTCCACACTGCTTCCCACCCGCTCCACGTTGCTTCTTCCCCACCCGCTCCACACTGCTTCTGCCCCCACCCGCTCCACGCTGCTACCCAACCTGCTCCACGCTACTTCCCCATCCCCCACCCGCTCCATGCTGCTACCCACCCTCCCACCCGCTCCACGCTGCTTCCCACCCTCCCACCAGCTCCACGCTGCTTCCCGCCCCCCCCCTGCTCCACGCAGCTTCCCGCCCCCCACCTGCTCCATGCTGCTTCCCGCCCCCCACCTGCTCCACGCTGCTTCCCGCCCCCCACCTGCTCCATGCTGCTTCCCGTCCCCACCCGCTCCACGTTGCTTCCTGTCCACCTGCTCTACGCTGCTTCCCGCCCCCACCTGCTCCACGCTGCTTCCCGCCCCCACCTGCTCCACGCTGCTTCCCGCCCCCACCTGCTCCATGCTGCTTCCTCGTCCCCACCCGCTTCCACGCTGCTTCCTGTCCACCTGCTCCACGCTGCTTCCTGTCACCCGCTCCGCGCTGCTTCCCGCCCCTGTCACCCGCTCTGCGCTGCTTCCCGCCCCTGTCACCCGCTCTGCGCTGCTTCCCGCCCCTGTCACCCGCTCCGCGCTGCTTCCCGCCCCTGTCACTTCGCTCCGCGCTGCTTCCCGCCCCTGTCACCCGCTCCGCGCTGCTTCCCGCCCCTGTCACCCGCTCTCGCGCTGCTTCCCGCCTCTGTCACCTCGCTCCGCGCTGCTTCCCGCCCCTGTCACTCCGCTCCGCGCTGCTTCCCGCCCCTGTCACCCGCCTCCGCGCTGCTTCCCGCCCCTGTCACCCGCTCCGCGCTGCTTCCCGGCCCTGTCAGCCGCTCCGCGCTGCTTCCGCCCCTGTCAGCCGCTTCTCGCGCTGCTTCCCGCCCCTGTCAGCCGCTCCGCGCTGCTTCCCGCCTCTGTCACCGCTCCGCGCTGCTTCCCGCCCCTGTCACTCGCTCCGCGCTGCTTCCCGCCCCTGTCACCGCTCCGCGCTGCTTCCCGCCCCTGTCACCGCTCCGCGCTGCTTCCCGCCCCTCTCACTCGCTCCGCGCTGCTTCCCGCCCCTCTCACCCGCACCGCGCTGCTTCCCGCCCCTGTCACCCGCTCCGCGCTGCTTCCCGCCTCTGTCACTCGCTCCGCGCTGCTTCCCGCCCCCTGTCACCCGCTCCGCGCTAGCTTCCCGCCCCTGTCACTCCGCTCCGCGCTGCTTCCCGCCCCTGTCACCCGCTCCGCGCTGCTTCCCGCCCCTGTCACCCGCTCCGCGCTGCTTCCCGCCCCTGTCACCCGCTCCGCGCTGCTTCCCGCCCCTGTCACCCGCTCCGCGCTGCTTCCCCGCCCCTGTCACCCGCTCCGCGCTGCTTCCGCCCCTGTCACCCGCTCCGCGCTGCTTCCCGCCTCTGTCACCCGCTCCGCGCTGCTTCCCGCCCCTGTCACCCGCTCCGCGCTGCTTCCCGCCCCTGTCACCCGCTCCGCGCTGCTTCCCGCCCCTGTCACCAGCTCCGCGCTGCTTCCGCCCCTGTCACCCGCTCCGCGCTGCTTCTCGCCCCTGTCACCCGCTCCGCGCTGCTTCCCGCCCCTGTCACCCGCTCCGCGCTGCTTCCCGCCCCTGTCACCCGCTCCGCTGCTTCCCGCCCCTGTCACTCGCTCCGCGCTGCTTCCCGCCCCTGTCACCCGCTCGCGCTGCTTCCCGCCCCTGTCACTCGCTCCGCGCTGCTTCCCGCCCCTGTCACCCGCTCCCGCGCTGCTTCCCGCCCCTGTCACCCGCTCCCGCGCTGCTTCCCGCCCGCTCCACGCTGCTTCCCGCCCCGCCCGCTCCACGCTGCTTCCCGCCCCCGCCCGCTCCACGCTAGCTTCCCGCCCCGCCCGCTCCACGCTGCTTCCCGCCCCCCACCCGCTCCACGCTGCTTCCTGCTCCACGCTGCTTTCCCCCCACCTGCTCCATGCTGCCGCCGCCCCACCCGCTCCATGCTGCTTCCTGCCCCCACCCGCTCCACGCTGCTTCCTGCCCCCATCCGCTCCACGCTGCTTCCTGCCCCCATCCGCTCCACGCTGCTTCATGCCCCCCACCCACTCCACGCTGCTTCCCGCCCCTCCCACCCACTCCACGCTGCTTCCCGCCCTCCCACCCACTCCACGCTGCTTCCCGCCCCAACTTCTCCAGGCTGCTTCCCGCCCCCACCTGCTCCACGCTGCTTCCCACCCGCTCCATGCTGCTTCCTGCTCCATGCTGCTTCCCGCTCCATGCTGCTTCCTGCCCCCACCCGCTCCATGCTGCTTCCCACCTGCTCCACGCTGCTTCCGGCCCCCCACCAGCTCCACGCTGCTTCCCGCCCCCCACCCGCTCCACGCTGCTTCCCGCCCCCCACCTGCTCCCACGCTGCTTCCCGTCCCCCCACCCGCTCCACGCTGCTTCCCCACATGCTCCACGCTGCTTCCTGCCCCTCTCACCCGCTCCACGCTGCTTCCCGCCCCCCACCCGCTCCACGCTGCTTCCCGCCCCCCACCCGCTCCACGCTGCTTCCCGCCCCCACCCGCTCCACGCTGCTTCCCGCCCCTGTCACCTGTACCGCGCTGCTTCCTGCCCGTCACCCGCTCCGCGCTGCTTCCTGCCCGTCACCCGCTCCGCGCTGCTTCCTGCCCGTCACCCGCTCCACGCTGCTTCCCGCCCCCCACCCGCTCCACGCTGCTTCCCGCCCCCACCCACTCCACGCTGCTTCCCGCCCCGCCTGCTCCACGCTGCTTCCCGCCCCCGCCTGCTCCACGCTGCTTCCCGCCCCCGCCTGCTCCACGCTGCTTCCCGCCCCCCCGCCCGCTCCACGCTGCTTCCCGCCCCACCCGCTCCACGCTGCTTCCCGCCCCCACCCGCTCCACGCTGCTTTCCCCCACCTGCTCCACGCTGCCGCCCCCACCCGCTCCACACTGCTTCCTGCCCCCACCCACTCCATGCTGCTTCCCGCCCTCCCACCCACTCCACGCTGCTTCCCGCCCTCCCACCCACTCCACGCTGCTTCCCGCCCCCCACCTTCTCCAAGCTGCTTCCCACCCCCCACCCGCTCCATGCTGCTTCCTGCTCCATGCTGCTTCCCGCTCCATGCTGCTTCCCGCTCCACGCTGCTTCCTGCCCCCCACCCGCTCCATGCTGCTCCCCACACGCTGCTTCCGGCCCCCCACCAGCTCCACGCTGCTTCCCGCCCCCCCACCCGCTCCACGCTGCTTCCCGCCCCCTCACCCGCTCCACGCTGCTTCCCGCCCCCCACCTGCTCCACGCTGCTTCCCGCCCCCCACCTGCTCTACGCTGCTTCCCGCTCCCCCACCCGCTCCATGCTGCTTCCCGCTCCACGCTGAGTTCCTCCCCAGCTGCTCCACGCTGCTTTCACCCCCACCTGCTCCACGCTTCTTTCCCCCACCCATCCACGCTGCTTCCCGCCCCCCAGCCACTCCACGCTGCTTCCTGCCCCCACCTGCTCCATGCTGCTTCCCGCCCACCCCACCCGCCTCCACTCTGCTTTCCTGCCCACCCCCCGCTCCACTCTGCTTCCCGCCCTCCCACCCGCCTCCACGCTGCTTCCCACTCTCCCACCCTCCCACCCGCTCCACGCTGCTTCCCGCCCCCACCCGCTCCACGCTGCTTCCCACCCTCCCACCCGCTCCACGCTGCTTCCCGCCCCCCACCCGCTCCATGCTGCTTGCTCCACACTGCTTCCTGCCGCCCACCCGCTCCACAACCTGAGGTCCATGCTGCTTCCTATGCTCCCACCCGCTCCATGCTGCTTCCCGCCTTACCACGTGCTACACGCCGCCCCTCCACACTGCTTGCTACCACACAACCAGCTCCATGCTGATTGACTCCCCCCGCCCACCCACTTCTCGCAGCTTTGCTCCATGGTGCTTCACGCCCTCCCACCCAGTCATTATTGCTCTCTGCCATCACCTGATCAATGTTGCCTTCTACTCCCCCACCGGATCAACGTTGTCAGCTCCTCGTTGCTGAGCTCCACATTGCTTTGCTCCACATTGCTTAGCTGCACTTTGCTTCCTGACATCACCCGCTTCATGTTGCTTCCCGCCCCCAACAGCTTCATTTTGCCACCCCACCTGCTCCAGGTTGCCTCCCCAGACCCACTCTCTGTTGATTCCCCCCTCCCCCCCCCCCCACCAGGTTGGTCCTTTTGATTTTTAATATATATATATATATTTTTTTTTTGGGAGGGTGAAGTAGCAAAGTGCTTTACGGGCCCTCCGCCATAAAAGGCGCTTCACGTTACTTGAATTTCATATATATTTTATTTATCGATACAGCTCAGGTAGCCTTTCCCTGTTAAAAAAAAAAAAAGGCACTTGTTACAGTGTCTTTAAAACAGTAAACTTCATTATAAATCAGTCTTAGTTTTCTGATTTCAAAATCACTTTCATTTATAATTTCCATCTCACACTGTTCTTGGTGTTTAGAATTACTTTTTTTATCAGTACAGTTCGACGTTAACAAATAAAAGAACCCAGCACACTTGAGAAAAATGAAATGATGAACACGAAGGAAAATGGGAATTATAAATGGGAAAATGGGAAATGGGAATTATAAATGCAATCAGAAACTAAAAGATTGCTATAATACAAACTTCACAGTTTTACAGACAATACCTTTGACGGGTGACCTTTTAAACCGGCTAAGTACTACCCGAGATGTAGCATAGAGTTTGATTATTTAAAGCATTTGGAAATACTGACGGGGCACTGTAAGAAATGAAATATTAGTTGTGGGGATTGAGAACCCACCTCAAATAATAATCAGAATCCTTGTCAGAGTGAATCACTAAAGTCACTATGTAAAATTGTGTTCAACCTCCTGATAGCTATGGCACAGAGCAGCCAGGCTTAACTTAGAGGCAATGTAAGGTAACTATGCAGTACTCGAACTGGGATAAAGTGGAAAAAACAGCACAAGAAAATCCCAAATCAATTTTGAAAAATAGAGAATATTTTAACAAGTAACATGACACCAAAATCCAATTTAGTAGAACTGGAGTTAGTAATTTTTAAAGTTTGTATTTATAAATAGCACCAAAAAGCACTAAGAAGCCAACCAAGGGCAACTGGTGGTGCTGATGGCAAATATTGTGAAAGTGCTATTCTCACTTAGAAGCAGGTTTGACAGTTGTAAGACTATGAGCAATCTCTAAAATAGGAGGCGTTAATCACTCTCCAAAATTCACTGCTGTAATGCAAGTCACTAGCCTTCTGTAAAGCAGCCCACACCTTGTCTCTAATAGAGGTCTTCCTAACTTCTGATGTCCTTTTGTATTCTTGCCTGCAGGTCTGTATAATAGCTTTCTTTGAAGAAAAACTTTAATTTCATATGGGCAGGTGAACATACGTTATCAAACCACCTTTAGGGATTCTATGTGGAGCATCTGGCAGGGACAGCCGTTAACCTGTTGAGGGACTGGCATATAAAAGCATATGCATCTAGACTAGCAGTAGGGTCACCAAGGTAATTTAAACACCTCATCAAATCGGACCTAGTATCTTGAATCAGGTCAGTAATGACCAGTAAATGTTAATATTAACCAATTCCTTTTATTCTTTACCAGGATAAGCAAGCAGGGCCAAGGGTCTTTATTTGGTGTCTTCTCACCACAGATGACACTAGAGGATTATGATCACTTGCACAATGAGGGAACATGAGAAAATTTAAAATAGAAGTATGTAAATCCTCTGTAAAGGGGATAAAATCAATAATAGAGGATAAAACCCTGCCAGTAAAGTTTAAAGTTTGGTACCGCATAAGGCCCAATATGCCAACATCCAAAACAAAAAATGATTATATTTTGAAATTGAATCATGTAGGACTTCCCGCAATAATTTGTGTTTAAAATGAGTTAACTCATCACCTCCTAAAGTGGCCACACTGCATACCACTCTAGAGTATAGCTTACATAAACGGGCATTAAAGTCACCCATCCACAATCGTAACCAATCACAAGTGCGCTGTACGCTCAAATTACGTAAATCAGAATCAAGAGCATTAATTAATTCACAAAACATGTTATTAAAATTGTTTAAAAGTTTACTACTAAACTTTTCCTAGATCCCCACACCCTATAAACATAAGACCTGATGATGATGATGAAATGATTCTGCAGTGAATCTAGAAATGGTTCCAGAAAATGTCAATATCATCAAAATTGCAAGGCCCCCCACTTTGCCCTACCCCTAGTAGAATTAGTAGCTGGTATTTAATAGCTGGTATAGTCATCCATAAAAAAGGCTTCATAGCCCAGGTCTCGTGCAGTCAAATTGTTTAATAAAGTTCCACAATCAGAGTTAATTAACGTAGTACTAACTACATCACCATTCCATGAGATATACTGAAAAGAAAGAAAGAGCTAAAATTATCGGATGAAGAGGAATATAGGGAGAATGTTGAGTCAAAATAGGATCAATTTCAATTTTTAACCCCATGTTAGACTTGGCATCTTTTGGCGTGTTTCCCCTGACTTTTGCTTTCTGACCTCCCGGTTTTGACTCTGTTTTTGCTGGTGTAATGATTCTGCGCACTTTCCTCACTGCGGTCCAGTGGGAAAGTGCAAGTGCTCCTGTATAAAATGTGTTATGGATTGGTGTTTCCATGATTGGCCTATTTGGTTTATGTGTCAGTCCCTTGTAAAGTGCACTGCGAGTGCCAGGGCCTATAGACCAAATGCTGTTGGTGGGCTGCAGCACTGGATTGTGCCACCCACGCAAACAGCCCGTAAAGTGTAACTCGGGCCTGCCATCGCAGAGCCTGTGCGCAGCCTGGGGCTGCCATGTCGACTTGGCAAGTGCACACACTTGCAAGTCCCTAAACCTTCCCTTTGCTACATGTTAGTCACCCCTAAGGTAGGCCCAAGGTACCCCTGTGGGCAGGGTGCGTTGTATGCGAAAGGTAGGACATGCCCGGGTGTGTGCGGCATGTCCTGATAGTGAATTACAGCCTAGTTCGTTTTTCACTATTGCAAGGCTACCTGTTCCCCATAGGCCAGAACGGGCAGTTTTGATTATTACAGCTTATAATCCTAACTGACCCCGGGAACATGGTAGAAATTCGAGTTTAGTATGCCTGGACTCAGAATGATAAAATGCATCTTTTAGTGAAGTTGGTTTTAACATTCTGTGTTTGAAAATACCACTTTTAGAAAGTGGGTATTTTCTTGTCTAACCATCCAAGCCTGCCTCTGTGAGGTTGTGTATTCCTTGTCTGGAGTGTGAGTGACAGGGGCTGGGGGATGCCAGGAGACAGGGTGAGTCAGCACAGGGCTGAATAGCAAGATCTACATGTAGATGGGTGGGAGGGGTCGCACCTGGGCCCTGAATAGGACAGTGCCTTCCCTCCACAATGCTGGCTCCACCTCCTGTGGTGCGTCTGATGTCCCTGGCTTACTCACTGAAAGAAGGGACGGAGACTTGTCGACAAAGTGCTCCAGAACTGGTTTGGACTAGGCAAAGGCCTCTCTGCCTTCAGAGAACAAAGGAATTTGGGATATAAATATTGGGGCCCTGACCCCATGAATTTAGATCTCGCTGGAATCAAGGAACCTGCCAAGACGAAGAGCTGGAAGAGCTGCCAGGAGGAGTACTGCCCCTTTGCTGTGTTGTTGCTTTGTTGGGTTGGCCTGCAGCTGCTGCTTCTGCCTTGGGCAGTGAAAGGACCGAACTTTCTACAAACTTGTGCTGAGTATCTCCAAGGGCCTGGAACCGAGCTGGCCTCCTGTTAAGAAGTCTCAGGGACTACAAAGACTTCACAAGCCTCTGGGTACCGCTTCTGGAACGCTGTTTCAGTTGCCACAGAGGAAGGGAACCGCAACCGACTCCGTCAACCGAATCCATCCCTGGCCGGTGACCTGTCTGCACCGCAGACCGCATCGCCCGCTTCGCATCGCAACCCTGGTCTCACCGTGGGCGACGTCCGACGCCGCCAACACCGAGCTGCTGCTTGCACCGTGACCTGTGGGCACCGCAGTTCGCATCGCATCGCTTCACTGAACCAGCCGGACCCGACCGACGCGGTCGCTGCAACTGGCTCAAGAGCCGTGACCGCACCGCATTTGGGGCACTGCTCGCACGTCTGCGACGCACCGCTCCGACTCGCACCGCTGTCCGACGCCAGCTCCCGCACTCCGGCTTGGTCGCCTGCATCGCAACCTGTCAGCACCGCATCGAGCATCGTCTCACCCTGCATCGCACGCCTTGGACTCACCGACTCCGCCTGCACGACGCTCATCGAGCCGCTGCCTGCACCGCATCGAGGGACACCGCACCTTGCATCGCTCCGTCTTGCACCGCAACCGCGACGAACGCCGACCGGCTCGTACACTCCGTACCAGCCACAACGAGAAAGGTACTGTGACCGAGTCTGTTCATGAGTCTGCTGGCCCGTATCGACGCGGTCGGCTGGAACTGCTAGACTCTGTGGTTTTCAGCATCACGGTAGGCTCGGACGGAGCTACCGACTCGTACGAACTTTGTTTTTGAACTATTCCTGCAAAGAAGAAGTTAACTTATCAAATATTCGTTTTTAAAGTATAGTATTGTGGATTTTTGTCGTAATTGGTCTTGTCTTGAGTATATAAAAATTGGTTATTTTTCTAAACTGGTGTGGTGTCCGTTTGTAGTGCTTACACTGTATTACTGTTGGTTATGTGCAAATGCTTTACACACTGCCTCTGAATTAAGCCTGACTGCTCGTGCCAAGCTACCACGAGGGTGAGCAGGGGTTACTTCACGAGTGTAACACCCTTACCCTGACTAGGAAGAAGGGTCCCTACTTGGACAAAGGTGCAAGCCCTTGCCAACTAGAGATCCCCTTTCTAACATTGGTTGTCAGCGGTGAGGATAGGACTTGTGTTTGCACTTGACTTACAGTGATTGGTGTGCACTACTACCATATCGCAGACCATTACGTACCACATACTGGTTCTTTTTCTTTTGGCGTATTTTTGATCTTGCCAGTTTTCAACTCACTACTTTTGTCATGCCTGAATCAATTGCATCATCCGTTGCATCTCTGGAAGTTATCTTTGAGGAGGATAGGTTGGAATCCTACGCCGTAAAGGAGTTACGAGCGATTTGTAAAAACCTGAAAGTCCAAATTAAAGGCCTCACAAGGAAGGAGGAGCTACAGAAGGCGCTGAGGGCCTGGGTAGCAGCCAGACATGCCAATGGGCAGCCTGGTAATCTCAGTGAGGAGGTGGAGGAGCCTATTTCCAGGGTGGATGTGCTTTGGGTAGGGGGAACCCGCCAGGTCAGGCAGCAGCAGTCTGTCCCCAGAGGAGCTGGAGGACAGGCGGGAGGCAAGGCAGTTTGAGCTGCAGAAGCTCAGGCTGGAGAGTGAGCGGGAGGAGAAGAGATTGGCCATAGAGGAGAGGAAGATGCTCTTAGAGCATGAGAGAGAACTGAAGGAGCTAGAACTTAGGAGTAAGTCAGGCTCAGATGGTGGCAGCAATTCGTCCAGAAAAGCAGACAGGATTGTGCACATTCCCAAGAATGTAGGCAAGGAGTTCAAGAAGGGGGATGACATACAAAGGTGGTTTCAGGGTTATGAGGCAGCCATACACATGAATGGGGTCCCTGAGGAGAATTGGGGAGCAGGATTGTGGCCACTTTTCCCTGAAGAAGCAAGGGATGCTCTGATAGCTTTGGGTAAGGGGTATCACCTCACCTATGCTGACATGAAGGATGCCCTTCTCACGAAGTATGGTCTTACTCCTGAAAAGTACAGGGATCAGTTCAGGTCCAGTAAGAAGTCTGATGCCAACACTTGGTTGGAATGTGTGGATGTGTTCTGCAGGTCGCTGGATGGTTGGGTAAAGGGCAGTAGTGTAACAGATTTTATGGGGCTCTACAACTTGATTGCATGGGAGCACTTGTCTAGTCTATGTTTTGCAGATCTGTGCCAGCACCTAGTGGATAGTAAGCTAACTGACCCCAGGAAGCTTGCTATGGAAGCGGACTGCTGGGTGAGTACCAGGGTCCACAAGAAAGCGTTTGGGGAGACTCAGCCAAAGGTGGGCAGGGTCCCCAGCAGAAAGGTGGGGGACAAGGGTAAAGCACAGGAGTTCTCTAAAGGGCCCCAAACTAGTACCCAGGGTAAAGGTTCCCAGCCCCCCGGTGATAAGAAGAAAGGGGTCTCTACAGGGAAGCCTGATGAGACCGGCCCCCGCAAGTGTTATGCGTGTGACCAGGTAGGTCACTTTAAGGGGGACCCCAAGTGCCCAAAGGGGACACCGCCACCCACCGGTGGACAGTCCAAAGTGTTGGCTAGTGTAGCGCTCGGGGAGGAGGGGTGCCCACAGGAGGGTGGGGATCCCGCAGAAATGACCCTTGTCTCACTAGGGGACAGTGAGATGGTCCCAGGAAACCAGGTGCCCCCTAACACAAAGAAATATAGCACCTGGGTGACCATTAATGGGAACAGGGTAGAGGCTCTCAGAGACACTGGAGCCAGTGTGACCTCAGTCCGGTGTCACCTGGTGTCTGAGAAGCAAGTAGTCCCAGGAGCATTCCACCAAGTAGTTGCTGTAGACAACTCAGAGCGCCAATGTATGGTGGCGCAGGTTCCCTTTGAATGGGGGGGTCTCAGGTCCCTTGAGGGTGGTTGTGAGCCCTACCATGCCTGTAGATTGTCTGCTAGGAAACGACCTGGAGCAGTCCTCATGGAAGGAGGTTGAGCTCAGGTCTCACTTGGAGAGGCTTGGGTTGCCAGAGTGGGCATGCGTGTCTACTCGGTCAATGGCAGCCAGAAAGGGTGATCAAGAGGACTTGGAGCCTGAAACAGTGGCCCAAGTCCCTGCCAAGAGAAAGGGCAGGGGGCGCGGGAAACCGGCCCCCGAAGTTCCCACGGACCGGGAGGAGGCGGACCTCGAGGGGGACGCCCGGTGCCTACAGGGGAGCAGGTAGCCGAACTGGGAGACATCTCTGAGCTGACCCATTGGCAGCAAGAAGGGGGTCCCACCAGGGAGGAGTTCTGCAGGGAGCAGAACGAGTGCCCTACTCTGGAGGGTCTGCGGCGGCAGGCTGCAGACCAGGCAGCTGGTAATCAGTCCGGGTCACATCTGATCTACTGGGAGAGTGGTCTCCTATACAGTGAGCCTAAGGTTGCTGAGCCTGGGTCAGCCCGTGTGCTGGTGGTACCCCAGCGCTTCAGGACCTTCCTACTGGGTCTGGCTCATGACGTGCCTTTGGCAGGACATTTGGGGCAGGACAAGACCTTTGACAGGCTTGTCACCCACTTCTTTTGGCCCCAAATGCGAAGGCAGTCAGATGCACACTGTAGGTCTTGCCAAACTTGCCAGGCAAGTGGTAAGAGTGGGAGGAAGGTCAAAGCTCCTCTCCAACCTTTTCCTGTTGTTGGAACACCCTTTGAAAGGGTAGGGATGGATATTGTGGGGCCACTGGATCCCAAGACAGCCATGGGCAACAGGTGCATCCTGGTCTTGGTGGACCATGCCACCCGGTACCCGGAGGCAATCCCTCTCAGGACAACGACGGCGCCAGTGGTGGGCCGGGCGTTAATGGGGATCTTTTCCCGTGTGGGATTCCCCAGAGAGGTGGTTTCTGATAGGGGGACCAATTTCATATCCAAGTATATGACATCCCTGTGGAAGGAGTGTGGTGTAACCTACAAGTTCACCACTCCTTACCACCCACAAGGAAACGGTCTGGTGGAGAGATTCAACCAGACCTTGAAAGGCATGATCAAGGGTCTAACAGAACCCATGAGGCGTAAGTGGGATGTCCTCTTGCCATGCCTACTCTTTGCATACAGGGAGGTGCCTCAGAAGTCTCTTGGGTACAGCCCCTTTGAGCTCCTGTATGGCCACCCTGTCAGAGGACCTCTGAGTTTGGTAAAGGAAGGCTGGGAGGCAGCTCCCAGGAAAACTCCCCAGGATGTATTTAGCTACATGCTGGCCTTTAGAAACCAAACTGCCCGCTTCAGGAAACTCGCTCAGGCGAACCTAGAAGCAAGCCAGGAAGAAATGAAGAGATGGTATGACCAGAATGCCACTCTGGTCGAATTTCAACCTGGGCAAAAAGTGTGGGTCATGGCCCCAGTGGCACCTTGTGCCTTGCAGGACAAGTGGACTGGGCCATATGAGGTAAAGGAGCGCAAAAGTGACGTCACCTACCTGGTGGATTTGCAGGCTCCAAGGAACCCTTTGAGGGTCCTTCACGTGAACCGCCTCAAGCCCCACTTCGAGAGGTCCGAGGTGAGTATGCTCTTGGCGACAGATGATGGGGTGGAAGAGGAGAGTGAGCCTCTCCCTGACCTCCTGTCTACCAAGGAGCATGATGGGTCAGTAGAGGGTGTGATCCTCTCCCCTACTCTGACTCAGGAGCAGCAGGGGGACTGTCGCCAGTTGTTGGGACAGTTCGCCCCACTGTTCTCTCTGACCCCCGGTGTTACTCACTGGTGTACCCATGACGTGGACACTGGTGACAGCCCTTCTGTGAAGCACAAGATTTACAGGTTGACTGACCGGGTCAGAGCCAGCATCAAGGAGGAGGTCTCTAAGATGTTGGCGTTAGGGGTGATTGAGCCCTCCCACAGTCCTTGGGCCAGCCCAGTGGTCTTGGTCCCAAAGGCTGCTGCGCCCAGTGCCACTCCAGAACTCCGGTTTTGTGTGGACTACCGTGGGCTCAATGCCGTCACCAGGACTGACGCGCACCCCATCCCCAGAGCTGATGAGCTCATTGATCGGTTGGGAGCTGCCCGGTTCCTCCGCACGTTTGATTTGACGTCTGGGTACTGGCAGATTGCCTTAACCGATGGGGCCAAGGAGAGATCAGCATTCTCAACCCCAGAAGGTCATTACCAATTCCTGGTGATGCCCTTTGGGTTGAAGAATGCCCCTGCCACCTTTCAGAGGTTGGTCAATCAGGTGTTGGCTGGGCTGGAGGATTTCAGTGCCGCCTACCTGGATGACATTGCTGTGTTCAGTTCCAGCTGGGAAGAACATTTACAGCACCTTGAGAAAGTGTTGAGGGCTCTGCAAGGTGCAGGCCTCACGATCAAGGCCAGTAAGTGCCAGATCGGGCAGGGTTCTGTGGTGTACTTGGGACACCAGGTAGGAAGCGGCCAGGTGGCGCCCCTACAACCCAAGATTGACACCATTCTGTCTTGGGAGCCCCCCAAGACCCAGACCGAGGTGAGAGCCTTCTTAGGTCTCACCGGCTACTATAGGAGATTTGTTAAGGGCTATGGCACCATCGTTGCCCCCTTAACAGAGCTGACCTCTAAGAGGCAGCCCAGGAAAGTGATCTGGACTGAGTCCTGCCAGAAAGCTTTTGATGCCCTGAAGGCAGCCATGTGCACGGCGCCCGTGCTCAAGGCACCTGACTTCTCCAAGGAATTCGTCGTGCAGACGGACGCTTCAGAGCATGGTGTGGGAGCGGTGCTCTCACAACTGAACGAAGAGGGCCTGGATCAGCCTGTAGTCTTCCTTAGCAGGAGACTACTTCCCAGGGAACAGAGGTGGAGTGCCATAGAAAGGGAAGCTTTTGCTGTGGTCTGGGCACTGAAGAAGTTGAGACCATACCTGTTTGGGACTCACTTCCGGGTTCAGACAGACCACAGGCCCCTCAGATGGTTAATGCAAATGAGGGGTGAGAATCCAAAACTGCTGAGGTGGTCCATCTCCCTACAGGGAATGGACTTTACGGTGGAACACCGTCCTGGTACAGAACACGCCAACGCAGATGGTCTGTCCAGGTTCTTCCGCCTTAGTGAAGAGAACTCCAATGGGGTTGGGTAGTTCTCCCTACTTTCAGCTGGAGGGGACATGTGTTAGACTTGGCATCTTTTGGCGTGTTTCCCATGACTTTTTGCTTTCTGACCTCCCGGTTTTGACTCTGTTTTTGCTGGTGTAATGATTCTGCGCACTTTCCTCACTGCGGTCCAGTGGGAAAGTGCAAGTGCTCCTGTATAAAATGTGTTATGGATTGGTGTTTCCATGATTGGCCTATTTGGTTTATGTGTCAGTCCCTTGTAAAGTGCACTGCGAGTGCCAGGGCCTATAGACCAAATGCTGTTGGTGGGCTGCAGCACTGGATTGTGCCACCCACGCAAACAGCCCGTAAAGTGTAACTCGGGCCTGCCATCGCAGAGCCTGTGCGCAGCCTGGGGCTGCCATGTCGACTTGGCAAGTGCACACACTTGCAAGTCCCTAAACCTTCCCTTTGTTACATGTTAGTCACCCCTAAGGTAGGCCCAAGGTACCCCTGTGGGCAGGGTGCGTTGTATGCGAAAGGTAGGACATGCCCGGGTGTGTGCGGCATGTCCTGATAGTGAATTACAGCCTAGTTCGTTTTTCACTATTGCAAGGCTACCTGTTCCCCATAGGCCAGAACGGGCAGTTTTGATTATTACAGCTTATAATCCTAACTGACCCCGGGAACATGGTAGAAATTCGAGTTTAGTATGCCTGGACTCAGAATGATAAAATGCATCTTTTAGTGAAGTTGGTTTTAACATTCTGTGTTTGAAAATACCACTTTTAGAAAGTGGGTATTTTCTTGTCTAACCATCCAAGCCTGCCTCTGTGAGGTTGTGTATTCCTTGTCTGGAGTGTGAGTGACAGGGGCTGGGGGATGCCAGGAGACAGGGTGAGTCAGCACAGGGCTGAATAGCAAGATCTACATGTAGATGGGTGGGAGGAGTCGCACCTGGGCCCTGAATAGGACAGTGCCTTCCCTCCACAATGCTGGCTCCACCTCCTGTGGTGCGTCTGATGTCCCTGGCCTACTCACTGAAAGAAGGGACGGAGACTTGTCGACAAAGTGCTCCAGAACTGGTTTGGACTAGGCAAAGGCCTCTCTGCCTTCAGAGAACAAAGGAATTTGGGATATAAATATTGGGGCCCTGACCCCATGAATTTAGATCTCGCTGGAATCAAGGAACCTGCCAAGACGAAGAGCTGGAAGAGCTGCCAGGAGGAGTACTGCCCCTTTGCTGTGTTGTTGCTTTGTTGGGTTGGCCTGCAGCTGCTGCTTCTGCCTTGGGCAGTGAAAGGACCGAACTTTCTACAAACTTGTGCTGAGTATCTCCAAGGGCCTGGAACCGAGCTGGCCTCCTGTTAAGAAGTCTCAGGGACTACAAAGACTTCACAAGCCTCTGGGTACCGCTTCTGGAACGCTGTTTCAGTTGCCACAGAGGAAGGGAACCGCAACCGACTCCGTCAACCGAATCCATCCCTGGCCGGTGACCTGTCTGCACCGCAGACCGCATCGCCCCGCTTCGCATCGCAACCCTGGTCTCACCGTGGGCGACGTCCGACGCCGCCAACACCGAGCCGCTGCTTGCACCGTGACCTGTGGGCACCACAGTTCGCATCGCATCGCTTCACTGAACCAGCCGGACCCGACCGACGCGGTCGCTGCAACTGGCTCAAGAGCCGTGACCGCACCGCATTTGGGGCACCGCTCGCACGTCTGCGATGCACCGCTCCGACTCGCACCGCTGTCCGACGCCAGCTCCCGCACTCCGGCTTGGTCGCCTGCATCGCAACCTGTCAGCACCGCATCGAGCATCGTCTCACCCTGCATCGCACGCCTTGGACTCACCGACTCCGTCTGCACGACGCTCATCGAGCCGCTGCCTGCACCGCATCGAGGGACACCGCACCTTGCATCGCTCCGTCTTGCACCGCAACCGCGACGAACGCCGACCGGCTCGTACACTCCGTACCAGCCACAACGAGAAAGGTACTGTGACCGAGTCTGTTCACGACTCTGCTGGCCCGTATCGACGCGGTCGGCTGGAACTGCTAGACTCTGTGGTTTTCAGCATCACGGTAGGCTCGGACGGAGCTACCGACTCGTACGAACTTTGTTTTTGAACTATTCCTGCAAAGAAGAAGTTAACTTATCAAGTATTTGTTTTTAAAGTATAGTATTGTGGATTTTTGTCGTAATTGGTCTTGTCTTGAGTATATAAAAATTGGTTATTTTTCTAAACTGGTGTGGTGTCCGTTTGTAGTGCTTACACTGTATTACTGTTGGTTATGTGCAAATGCTTTACACACTGCCTCTGAATTAAGCCTGACTGCTCGTGCCAAGCTACCACGAGGGTGAGCAGGGGTTACTTCACGAGTGTAACACCCTTACCCTGACTAGGAAGAAGGGTCCCTACTTGGACAAAGGTGCAAGCCCTTGCCAACTAGAGATCCCCTTTCTAACACCCCACCTTTAAAATCCTCCCCGACAATACATCCCCACATCCCTACCTTGAGAGTCAGTCATTTCATCAAGGGACTCCAGCGGGGCAAATGTGTTTTAAACTTATGCATTATACTGAGAGCAGGGCACCAACAAATTGGAGGGTGGACTTCAGGGCTGAAGGGACGGATATGGCACAAAAATCTGTAAAATAACCCAGTGGAAATGTATTAATCTGACCAATTGTGAAGAGGATAGCCTCTGGACAAGGGTAGAGATGGTGGATGGAAACCTAAAATTCACTAGTGTGCAATCTTCCTTTTTCTCCTTGCACACATATTCCACCCAGAGAACCCGCCTAACCATTATAATATCCTCATAGTTGCATATGCCAACACCACCATTCCTGCTCATCTAATGAAAACTTTTTTGTTTAGGTCCCTCAAATCATTATTCTGTTCAAGTCTTAACACTTTGGCATCAGTTAAAACAAATACATATGAAGTTACTTCCAGAGGTAGCTGCAATGAGAAACTCCCGTAGGCTAGATAAGGGCCCAGATGTCCTTGGGACGGGGCTTTGGATGTGCTTCCATTGTTTCCTCTTACCACTAATGCACACTCTTCTCAGAGTGCCAGTTACATTCATTACCACTAGTTACATTTACACTGCATTACCCTCCTTAGTGGGCTGACTATTAATTGAAGTCAAGCAGGCCCCCAAAGGGCTGCTTTGCTGCTTGAGGGGTATAGACTTCCTGATCCCCCAGAGCTTTCACCCCAGTAACTGCTTCCACAAGCATACCCAATGACTCTTCAATAACTCTTAGTTTCATGAACACTGATCCAAATTAGTTTTTAATAGAAGTTTCTAGATGTAATGATTCATTATGCAGTAGCTCTGGCAGGGAATCCGGTGGCCAAGTCAGAAGTTTGTCCACGGGCGTGTTGTTTGCCATAATGAGAAACTAGATTATGTGATTTTGGCTTCTGTCACCTTTGTACATATGAGATGTGTGTACCCCAGGATTTCATTTTTTGGTTATATATTGATACAAAGAAAGAAGTACACCCGGTTATGCTTTTTTTGTTCTATGAGATTGATTCACCATCAAATTTTTGAATTTATTTAAAAAAATTTAATTTTTGGTGCTAGTATTAGAGCATTCATAAATGTTGAAAAGAATTATATTGTTTGTTAAATAAAATCCCATCTAGGCATCTCTACTCGACATCTTTAATCACCCAAGCCCACAAGGGGATACTGGGTAGCCCAATTTTTATTAATACTTGCATTTTCCTGCCCTTAGCCTTTTGATGCCTGCAGCCTATTCCTGGCTCACTTGACCAGGTGTAGCTCGCAGTTGGTCTGTGTGTATTGCTCCCAGACAGTGAGAGAAACGGAAGATAGGTGTTGGTAGGATGGGCACTTGTTAGCACGATGGGCCCCTCTGAGCTAACGAGGGAGAGGAGCTTTCACCTACCACATTTGCACATCACAAAGGCTCTGCCTAAGCACTCTCTCAAGGATTTGTCACTAGTCTTTTGTGACCCCAGACAAGCTAGGGGGCATGAACGAAGCAAATGCCTGACACCTCAGGGTGATGGAAACCTTCTGCTACTTCAAAGAGGGAATCGGGTATGAATATTAGATCTCAGACCCCAACTGTTCAGTACACTTCTGGACCTGTGTAAGACTGCCAGGAGAAAGGACTGCAGCGCTGCTGGATCGGACCGCCACTCTGCTGGGTTGCTGCCCTGCTGCCCTCCTGACTGGGTGATGAGGACTGAACCTGCCACTTGTACCCAGGACCACCAGAGGGTCTCCAAGAACTAGTCTCCTGTAACCTGCACCTGGACTCTGCCAACTGCGAGTCCTGCCCTGCCAAGTGGTGTCATCCCAGTCCTGGAGCCTTGGAAGTGGCCCTGAAGGTTCTCTGCCAGCCCATCTGTCGACCCAGCAGAACCAACGCATCTCCTCTGCTGCATGGTGCAACCTCCAGCAGAACTGATGCATCGCCACTGCTGTGCAGACTTCCCTGATGCATCACCCATCGCAGCTCATTGGAACCACCACTGTTCTGAGTTTCTCCACACAAGGATATTGCATCGCCCAACGTAGCTCGCCGGAAGCGCTGCTGCATGACGCATCTCCTTGCAGGGACATTGCATCACCCATCACAGCTCCCCGCAACCGCCGCTGAATGACGCATCTCCTCGCTCAGAACTTGCATTGCCTCTGTTGTGCGACACATCCACTATGCGGGACTCCTCATCTCTTCGCAACCAGCATTAAAGTACTGTGTTCAGTGGACATAAGTAGGTCCCTCTAGCTGGGTTGTGTTCCATCTTAGTCAGCCTGAACTTTTGACTTTGTCCCAGTCCAGCAGGACCATATATCCACAGCTGGCGCTTTGTGCTTTTTGGTGCTATATTCATTGAAATCTTTAAAATTGCATATCTCCGGTTCTACTGATTGGATGTTTGTCGATTTGGTCTTGTTTTATTTACTAAAATGTTCTCTTTTTCTAATTTGGTGTGGGATTCATCTTGTGTTGTGTTCTCACTTTATTACAGTTTGAAGTGCTGCATAAATGCTTTTTACACATTGCCTCGAAGGTAAACCTGACTGCTCAGTGCCAAGCTACCAGATGGTTGAGCACAAGTTAATTTGGGGTTTGCTTCTGACTTCATCCTGACAAGGATTGTGGTTTTTGCTTAAGTAGGTTTCACACCCCTCAACCGGTAACCCAATTTCTTACATGCCTCATCAACAAGGAATAGCTGGAGATGCAAAATAGGTTTCTGCTGATATCTGTTGGTAGAACTGCATTCATTGCAACTCAAACATGTCTTTCCACCCTGCAGCAGCTACAGCAGTCACCAACATTGCAACCATAAGGACTGCTACACCCTGCCCATAGGAGCATCATCATCATCACCACCATCAGGGCTGTTGGACCATGTCCATAGGAGTATCATTACTCCCTTCATGGCTGCTAGATCTGTCGTTAAGATCATCATTGCAATCATGGGGACTGTTAAACAATTTCCATAGGAGTATCATTACCGCCATAAGGACTGGCAGATCCTGTCTATAGGAGTATTATAACCTCCATACAGACTGCTAGATGCTGCCCATAGGACTATAACTGCCACCATCATGATTGCTAGACCCTCTCTATAGGAGTGTCACTACCACCATCAGGACTGCTGGACCCAGTCTATAGGAGCATTATTTGCACCATAGGGGCTGCTAGGCACTGCCTGTGGGAGTTTCATTCCCTCCATCAGGACTGCTGGACCCATTCCATGGGAGTATCCTCACCAAAATTGGTAGACCCTATCATTCCCGCCACCCTGAATGCAGCAGGCGCGCAACGCCCATTGGGCTCAAAGGGCTTCAGCCCCCCCCGTCGTGTGTGGCAGCCCGGGCTGAGACAGCTTTCCGGGCACACACACAGCCGCACCCGAGTACTTCACAGGTCTTTAAAAGACCATTTGCTTGTTAATGCGGCTTCGTAGTTTTTTCACCCCTTCTTAGAGCCCCTGCATCTCCACTCTGCCTACTGCTGGAAGAATTAGCCCCCCCCCCCCGAAATTTTTTCTTAGCCCTCCCCGAAATTTGGCTCTAGTTGCGCCTCTGGAATGCAGTATATACGAGATCATGACTCAGATCCCCAAAATCGATAGTCATGGAGCGACCAAGCAGATCTACTGTCTACCTATTCCATAACATATTTTTAATTGTCTCTTGATATCTGTGACGTGTTAATGTTGGCTCTTTGAGTTGAATGAGCTGGGAAGCTATTTTAAAGTTCTTCTTGACAGATGTACATTTCTCCAGAAACTGAGTTTTAGTTTTGAATATGTACAGCAGTTCAATGACATTAAATATGTTAAAATATCACTAGGAAAAAAAGTACCAATGAGGAAAGAAGGGGACCAGTGTACTTAAGTGATGGAAGCATTTTGCTTTGGTAGAAAATAGCTTATAGTCAATTGTGGTGGTGTTGCATGCCCTGCATGAGGGATTGTGTTTCACCTTGAGCATGGGCGGCGCTCTTCCGCACAGGAAGATGTCTTTTAGACAAGATCTGTCTTCTCAATGGAAGAGGACACTAAAGTAGCCCTGAGACCATTGTTTGTCTATTTGAGTAATTATTTCAGTGATCAATTTGAGCTGTCCACTTGGGGCTTGCTCTTTAGTGCGCCACACACACTGCGAAGAAAGCTGTATAAGCTCTCCAAAGGCAATATCTTGGTAGTTTTCCCATTCACTGAAGAGTGATGTGGAAAACATTTGATTTGTGGACCGAAAATATATATTTTTTAGTTAGACAAATCCACTTTCAAATGAATTACTGAGTACGTTCAACAAACAAGTGTTGTCGACCTGGGCGTTTCCAGCTTCCCGCCCCACCCCCCTGTCCCTTTCATCTATCCATACAGTTTGTGTCTAGATAGAGTTTATCGACTGTGAGTGTCAGATGGACATAGAGGCCAAGTTCCAGACGTTTTATCTCGTTGCGGGTGTTTCATAGGTAACTTTTAAGGAAATAAATCATGCTTTCGTAAATTATTATAAGGACGAGAAGACAATATATAAAGAGTTTTTTAAGTGCACAAAAGGCATGATCATCCTTGCCCTATTATTCATGAGAATAAGATGTGGTTTAACGAAAAAAGTGAAAATGGCATCCATAAATGCCAGGCTTCTGAACCTTGACAGTCTTCCGTCCTAGGCGGTGGTCTTCTGGTCTCTTGTGTAGGGGGTGGCACTTCTAAATAGATGTGAAAAACAAGATTGGCAGGAGCAAAGGAGGCACACCTTGGGTCTAAGCCCTAGCGTGAATGCACAACACCACAGACTGCCTGTGGCATACAGTCATTTTCCTCACTGGCCCATGGACAGACACGTGGTTCAGACTCCCACTGGAAGGTACCCTGTAACGTCACTGGCCTTCCTTATCTAACCTTTTTTTAAACCAAAGTGCTTGCTGTATTTGGGACCTTCTTGAAGTTTCATTAGAAAAGGGACAACACTTGGAGATCTCGTCCCCCCTCTGTGCTCTGTCCGCAGTCTTTCCAGCTAGTGCAAGTACTTAAAAAATACTATTGTGTTTTCCCTGCCCTAGCCCGAATAGCAATTCGTCAGTCAGTTTCAACACCAAGACACGCTGTACTTGGGTAATTGTGTACTATACAAATTTACAATTAATCAAACGAAAATTAGTCTACTAAGCATGAGCATTGTTCTTTTTTATCCAGACTAATTACACGGAACAACTGTACATCAAATTCTTCCAAAATACCCTCTCACGTTTTCGAAGGCTAACTGGCAAAATAGACATTAAAATGATCTGTGACGTCAAACATGCGCTGACCAGTATTCCAGCGCAGAAAGACTTCAAATTTCAAAGTTAAAGATTTTTTAAAGAAAATCTTAACACTTCTATAACAATGGCTAAAGTGGTTCAACTGATTGATAATCGATGCCTAAAAAGGTTTCAAATTGTTCATATCCGTCTTCTGGACTGTGTGATATTAAGATGTATACAATACCCAAATTTCCTCCAATATCCTCCAGTGAAGGGATGTCCTGGAGGTCGGGCTGTGCTATATATTAGTAGTAGACACTGATTGGGTAAATGAGTTCCCTTTATTTTCAGTGTATTTTGTATTATGCAGATATCCTGCAAACCCAAAATGGATCCCCCCACGTGTAACCATGTTGGACACCACTGCTTTAGGGAATCTGCTATATGCCTTCTGGTAAGTACACTGTAGCCATTTGGAACTATTCCTCAATAGACTTTATTTTTTGTCTCCATATACAAATATTTTTGTGAATTATTTTATAACTCCATGTTTTGCACTTTTAAACCTGGCCCATGTCGAATACGATCGATCAAGTGTTCTTCCCCTCTGGTATATCTGGCGCTTTCTGCGTGTGAAATTAATCCATTGCCCGCTTTGATTGGCACTTGGCAACTTGATGACAGCCTTGGTGAGAGGAAGGATGACCAATATACCGAACAGATGCAAGAAGACTGCCATCTCTTGGGAGAGGCATTCCTAGCTAATCCTGGATTAAGGCTGTACCTCGTTGAAACTGAAGCTGGGCCAGCAGTGGGTGTCTTTTTCAGTGCTCTCACTCAGGCTTTTTGAGGAGCATCGGAATACACAAAAAACATTTTTACCATTTGTAATAAAGTGCTATTTCGTCATTTGACATTACACCTTAAAATGCAAAAAATGGTAAATGATTATTGTTATATTTTATGCTTTAATTTGTAAATACTTAGTTGACTCGCCCATAATACAAATCTTAAGACTGCTCTAGAAAAAAGCAAGGCACTTGAAGGGAGAATTTAACTGACAGGTATGCTCAAAAATAAGAAAGTGTCATTTGGTGAACTGATGACTGAATAGTACAAGCACCTGGGGGCAAAGGGAGTAATTCACATTCATTGGAATCTTCTAAAAATCAGGGATGCTTCAAAAGAAAGCTGTCCGACTTTTAAACGTGGCTATTGCTATGACGTAGTTTGACACTTCTCGGATGTTTGCTACTCTGTTGTGAATCAATCCACTGTACACGTTTTGGTTTAAGCCCACGTTGCCCTTTTCCATTTCTGATGCTTTGTCTCGTGACCTCTGCGCCATCTACGTGATCTCGGAGCCAGGCCTCCATTCTGAACAGTAGTCATTCCAGAACCGTTCTCCCATAACACTCAGGGCGCTCAAGCAGAACTATCTGTCCGTAGGTCACAACGTGGCACTACAAACAAAGGGCGGGAATGCTTTCAGGGGCCGCGAGATATCTCTCTTTACCCTCGTTGACATGCGGCCTGACAGCGGCTCTTCCTTTCTTTGTCCCACAACAAAGGGGGTGGCATCGCACAAAGGGCCCAGAAATCTTGAATAAAGTTTTTACATTTACTGACTGATTACCTGAGGATGTTTTACACCCCTCTATCAAAACATCAGTGGTATCTGATAACCAGATAAGTGTCAAAGGCTCGCTCCTTTTTTTCCAGTTAGAGTAGTAGCCACTTGGAAGGCCACTTATGTTGCTAATTCTTAGTTTCTGATAGGTGACGCACAGAAGCAGTGACCCTAAGGGATTAGAGGCTTGTTGGTGTTTATTGCCAAACAAACTTTGCTTTTGTGGCTCTAGCCAGGGGACTGTTTTTCCACCTTGTTTCTCATTATTGCAGGGATGTTTCCTCTAGACAGTGTTGTCTGCGCAGGCCGTAACACGGCCTTTGAGGTCTCGTTTTACTTTAGTCACTCCGGACCCGGTTCACGAAACTCCTGTAATCCAAGTCGTACAGTTCGGTCAGTTCCAACTTTTGCAAATCTTCAAATATTTTCAGAAGTACTCCTCTGAAACTGTGATTAGGAGAACTCGCATGCGTGTCCATTCATGCAAACATAAATGTGTATACACACTGCTGCTTGTGGTAATACCAGGAAAAAAGACATTATATTAGCTTTTTTTTTTGTTTATCCACAAGGAATATATTTTATGCTAATTTTAAGGATGTTTCTTCTCCAATCTCACATGGGAAACTGGTTTACTCCTGCCAGGAGTACATCTCAAACCATTGTCACGGTTTAAAAATCCTGCCGAAGTTTGAATATCGGCAAACTAGCGAGTTTCTGAGGAGCTCACCGACTTTTTAACAGGGGGAATAACACTGGTATATCCGTATACCACAAATCCGACCTTGCGAGTAGATTTGCTCACAAGTAAATCAGGTGAACATTTCTGTAAGTGGTACACCCCAGTAATGAGTGCAACATTAAAACTGTTCTTGATTCTAAGAATCAGAAATTGGAATTTGTATGTTGAAATAAAGGTACTTGCATAGTAGGACGTAGGCACACTAATAGCTCGGAGAGGCCAGCAGTAGCTCATTTCTCAGAACACGTATACCAATGCAGCTGATACTTGTTAACCACTTTCTCTTTCTAGCCGTGCCTATTACAGTGCAACCATTGGGCTTACGTTGGCCATATACTCTAGCTATGATCTAGGCTTGTGATTTGTTTGTATTGAACCGATTCTGCAGTGGCAATGCAACTGAAGTTATCCATGGTACTTTGTGCACTGACATACATTACTATCTCGTTTACCCCACCTATAAAGGGTGCTTCAAATTATGTTGTAGCAAAAAAACAAAGTGATGAAAGGAATGCTTCAGTTAATTTCAGTCCACTGGCAATTGGTTGGGACTTCCTTTCGGACACTCCTTTTTCTCCAAAATACCACTTTGGACAGAGACCAGGCATAAGCAAATCAGTCTTGGCCCTGTTCCGATAGGAGCATTCCAGCCCGATTCTTCAAGCCACTTCCCTCCAGATAGGAACACAAGAAACCTCCTATCACGTTTGAACTACTTGGGCCTCGTCAGTGAGGTATAGTTTCATTGGTATAGTGCGCATGGGATCCGTGTCTGGCAATAGTCATCACACTTAGGGCATCCACGTCAATAAAAAACCAAATGTTTTTGCTTGAATTAATCTCGGCCACTACAATGGCTTGCTGCTGCATTATAGTCTGTTGTCTAAATTAGCATTACCTAATTAGCATTACCTGATTATTATTACCTTTTTTTTTCTGCTCACCATTTTGAAATAATCTAGTGAGGGACTTAACACTGGTGTTTTTCCTGCTCCTGTTTTCTGGCATGGTCTTGATTATTAGGAATTCAGGTAGCCTTTTAAAACATCGGTTTTCGAAAGACTTGCCTGACCTAATGTTTCTTCTTTGATTGTTAGTTTCTTTCCACCTTCCTTTCTCTTACTCTATTTGGGAAGATTGACAAAATGGGCCTGATTCCCCGAGTTGTATCTTCTGTGTGAAAAAATTGATCTGAGAGGCGAGCAGTAATGCCAGTTTCCGGAATAATAGAATTAGGATTGTGAATCATTTGTGTCCTTGGCATAAGCCTAGAGTCTGCCTGGTTATTTGATGTAGTAATTCTGTGACTAAGGGAGGGCCAGAGGTGCTTTCAGTGTGGTGATGCTGCAAAAGGCAATCACCATCACCAAAGTATGGCCGTTAAACTTTTGCGGGCCATTACCCATCCTTGAAAGTTACACATGCAAAAGCCAGGGGCAAGTTCCTTTCCAGTATTTGAAAGGAAGAGGTGTACCTCAGTATGTCATGGGGGTGGAGGTTAAAGTGCCTTTTCCTCATTAAAAAAAAAAAAGGTTTCCCTGGGGAGAAAATGGAAACAAAATCCTTTTACACATTTTCACAATGCATATTTCAGTGAATTGTCTGCCATACAAATAGTCCACTGAAGTTTGCGTAGTATATAAAGTGTACACCTGGAATTTTATAGTTTGCAATGATTTTTGGACATGCTCTCAAAAACATTTGCTAAACCAAAAAAATGCAAAAAGATCTGCACAAATTGTAGATTTGGACCTTTTGGGGGTGTCAGGAGAATGTGGGGCTACTGGGCTCCAATTGTAGCAACTGTGAGAAGTTGGCCTGGCATATGCTGTCCACTAATTATAGTGGGCACCTTGCACCAGTCCAAATCGACTCTTATGGTAGGTAGGTTAAAGATAACCTTATTGAAAGCTATCCTAGTGGTAGCTATGGAGAGCAGCCTTCAGGCTAAGTCTTGAAGGAATGTAAAGCAGCTTGTTTTACCAGTCTATAATCTCTTGAGTGACCAAATGAAAGAGCACCACACCAGGTATATATTCAAAATATATGTATTTATTACTAAACACACCCCTCTAGTCTCTTTATGAGGCTAGAGTTCGAAGTACATAGGTTATAAGATCTTAAATCACAGTAATAGCACAAATACACGTTTGGGCCCTAGGGGCGTACCAAACCATATACCAATAAAGTGGTATGCGAACCACGACTGAACTAGACACTAGGCCTAGAGCCTCTAGAAGTGCTTGGACCACAAGGAACCACCCAAGGTAGTGACACAGGGGATCCACGGGAGACGCGTGCAGTGTAAATACACAACCGCGATACCCCGTTAACTTCTATGGAGAAAGTCGGGATCGGGAAAATACAGGAAAGGGACACTTAAAATAGGACTAGGACAAAACCCTTTGAGATCTAGGACTTTGAAGAGTCTCTACCCACGGGAGCACCGGAGTACTCGTGTTACCTCACCCAGGGAAGCCGGGTGCATAGGTGCCTTTCGGGGTCGGGTTTCGTCGTCGTTTCGTATGGCGATCTGCGGCAAAGTGCTGCTGGCGACCAGGAGATAAGTGTCCGGGTGGATCCAAGAGTGGATCGGAGTTCTGAAGAACCTGAAAGCAGAGGGGACAGAGTCTGGGTCACTAGCCAGTGACCAGGAAGGCGATGGACAGATGCCCACCGATGTCGAGTGCTTCAGGTGCGGTGACGGTCGTCTTGACTCTTCAGCCACGAGGTCCGGGAGGCGTTGTCGGCGACCAGGAGCAGGATTCGGGCTGGTGCTCGATGTCTGTCGAGTGCTGAGGTGTCGGCGACCGGATTGGACCCAACAAGCCTTGGCAACGGCAAGTCTCGAGTAAGATGTAGATCGTCGATGATGCAGACCAGCAAGGTCTGGGGAACTCACCCAGCGAGGGTAAGTGAGGGCAGGCCTGGAGCAACCAGGATGCCAAGTAAAGAAAAGATTGGCCTTCGTCAAGGGCTACTAGCCAACGGGCTAGCGACCGCGAAGGAGCCTCGTGATGCCGCACGTGGAGCTGGCTTACAGGACACTCGTGGAGTGGGGGCCAGTGATCTTCGGTGCAGGTGGTGCTGGAGGCTAGGGCTACTCGGAGCCCAAAGCACGACTTCTTGGGAGACCCAGAAGATGGTGCACTTGCAAGTGTGCTCGGTGTCCAGGGGTCACGGTCTCAAGTCACCCACGATAGCCACGGGCCTCAGCTTTGCTGGGGACTCAGGGTAGCCTCGGGAAGTCTGAGAATCCACCTCTGGTGATGCGATGACTTCGGCGTCCGACGGGAGCTTCAGTGATGCGAACCGGACAGATGCTTCTTTGGTGCCTGCCAAGCAGGGGAGTCACTCCTTGACCCCAAGGGAGATTCTTCAGTCCTCTAATCTTGTCGTAGAGCGTCGAAGGTCCAGGATTCAGTTTCAGAGTTTCGTCCAGGTATAATCTAAAGTCCTAAGGACTGGGTTCCTACCTTTATTCTAAAAATAGGGGATGGACTACTCTGTAGCCCCACCTATGGGTGGGTCAGGGCAGAGGGGTGGCTACACCCTTTCCCTTTGTCCAGTTCACGCCAAAGCAGGGGCTACAAGCCCCTGATCCGGTTTGAACTGGGGTATGCACAGGGACACCAAATGTGCCCCCAGTGCAGGACTTCAAAGCACCCGAAAGTGCTCCCGCCCAGCCCCAATACACATTGTCCTGTCTGGGGAGGTGGTCACACCTCCCTGGGACAGGAAACCTATTGTCCAGGCCTCCCCTGCCGGAGTTTCGTCCAGCAGCAGGAGGCCAGACTCGTGTCTGTGGCAGCAGCATCCATTTTGTGATGCCAGGGCTCTGGAAAGAAGTTACCGGACTCGTCAGAGTTAACATGCCTTTCCTCTAGAAGGGTGGAATGCTACCCCCGCCGCCAGGATTGGCGGGGGGTAGTATTCCAAGATGTTTGACACCAAACACGACATGTTTAGGTGCAGCCATTCCATAGTTAGCATTTTACCGCGAGGATATAATGCGTTTAAGAGTATATGGTCAGGCTGCACTACAAACAGCATCAGAGATGGTCTCCGAACGCTGCAGAGGGGCCCTGCTCATGCAGGGGCACCCTCTCACATAGGAACCATGCACTCTGCCTTTAGGATTGATAAGGCCTGCCTTAGGAGTGACTTATAGGTTTATATGTGTGTATGCATTTAGTGATATAGGTAACCTATACCACAGCAAGGGGTGCAGGCACCACCTACCCAGGCTGCAGTAGCAGACCTGTGGTGTCAGTTTGGATGGCCTACCAGGGGTGGCATAATACATGCTGCAGCCCCTGGCAGGCCTCTGAGGTACCTATGCCCTTGGTACATAGTATACCATATACTAGGGACTTACAAGGGCACTCCAGATCCCAATCAGTGATGTGCCTAAGGCACATGGAGACCCTTTTAAAGAGGAAACAGCTAGGCTGGGGTTCTGAATAGCAGGGCCCCAGCCAGACTAATGTCGAAAACCAGTGAAGCATCAGCAAAAAGTGGGGGTACCCATGTGAAGCAGATCCTACTCTCCTACAGCAACAAAAGCCTTTTACCACTGGTGTACATAGGCTTTAATTTACTGTACTGTTGATCCTAAAACTGAGCACCAAGCACCCTCCATTAGCACATGACTCTCTTAATAATGACCAATCAGACCAAAGCTTATTCAGAGGGTTGATGTGTGGTAGAAGCACAAGAACTCAATGAAACATGTAACAGCCATACATACATGTATTTGTAAAGATTGGTGCTTCCCTACTGTACTTCCTCTCATTTTATTGAGAGTAACATCTCTGAGTAAGAATGGAGTAAGAAGTGGGCAAGGTCTGTCCCTTCACTTAAAAAGGACCCTTTGACTCCTATCCTCCACTCCCTGGAGTCTGGTCCAGTACCAGTACCCTTAGGAAAGCTTTGAAGACTAAAGCCTACAATTCACATTGCTTTCTGGCAAGCTTTTTCCAGCCAACCTCCATTTTATGCACCACTCACAAAATGCGGACCCAAAATGGAGTTCTGTGTTTCCACAGTCAAGCACAGAATACATGCTCATCCTCCTACCACACGCAGGAGCTCAGCATAAATGTGCTATCCATGTCCCATATGGATTGAGCAAAAGTCCAGTTGCAGGTGACTAACAGACACATTTAAACAGAAGTGGCCAGTAGGCAACCCTTCCTGTGCAGTGATCAGGAATAAAGGTCTCTCCCACATATCAGTCAGTTGTTGCCACCACTGTTATTTCTCAGTCTGCGTTTAATATTCTGCAGATCCGTTTTAGGACCCATCAACAAAGGTCCCTGTTCTCTAAAATCTTAAAGCAAAGGCCCAAGCTGTCGGAGTGCTTAAAAGCGATGGCAGTGTCTTCAGTGGTCATGAATTTTATAACCCAGGAGGGTTAGGGTGACATCTATAAACTTATGTGGGGCACTCGTCTAGGAGCCGCTGCCCTTCTTGCAGCTCCCCAAAATTTGGCTGAAAGTTTGTTGGTGTTCCCTGCCCTTCCTGGGGCACTACAGAACAAAATAGAAAAGCAAATTTCCCGATTGTCCCAAAGGTTGCTGGGGCTCCCTTGCCCTGAGGCATACATACTTTATTAGCGGTCTCGCGCCACAACCAGGCCTTTCTTTGTTACAACAATCCCATATGGCCCCAACTGCTCCCCACAACTTGCAGATCTCTGAACATCTGGCATGAGACCAGCTCTTGCATTCCTGCTCTAGCATGCAGTCCATGTCAGCAGGAAGGTAAGGCCAGGCACATTTCCCCCTGCCCCCTCAAACATGGGCACGGAGCGGTGGGAGGAGCACACAGCAAAGATGGGTTTCTTCAGGCCTTGTGGCCACTAAATGTTTGTTTTCCTTTTTGGAGCTTGATTTCTTTTTGCACTTAAGTTCCATGCTCAGAATTTGTCCTCTGTCCAATCCCTGGGCTTATCCTCTTCTTGGGGTCACCTGCAGTGGCACCCCACAGCTCTCAATGCTGAATACTTTCCATGCCTGCACTTTTAAGTTTCCATAGCCTCTTGCAAAGCACACATGTGAAGGCAGAAGTCGGACGCAGCTCTCTGATGAGGGTTATCTCTATACAGGCCCAGTCATCGGAGGTTTCATGGGAGCCCTTTTCCTCCAGTGTCCACCAGCAGGTCCATCTCCCTACTGTCTTTCAGAGGGTGCTTTATCACCCCAGACAGGGGTCTTGTCTTCTTCGGGGTCCTCTGAAATCCAACTTCTTTCTCTCTTGCCTCTGTGCAGAGGTTTAAGTGGGTACAGAAAGTTCCAGAAGGTGGGCTTCTCTGTCCAATACAGGGTAACATCATCATTCCACCACGTTCCAACCCTCCTGCACAGCATATGGGATATTTCAAAATGGCAACTTGAGGTGGTGTGTTGAAAGACCTTCTCTGAGAAATTAAGCCCTGCCCCCTAACTACCACAGCTGCCTGTTCCCTTCCCTCCAAAACTTTAAAGCGGAGCCCCTCCTGTGATTTTCTCCAAAGGTCTGGCTGCCCCTTTTTGTTTCTGTCAGTTCAGACCTTCCCAGGCCAGATGAAGTGTGAAAAGTAATTATCACATGCAGATTCCATCCCCACCCTCTCCTTTCCCATGAACAGGTCCAAGCACTGGCGAATGGCTCTATTTTGTGAGGAGGTCTTTGATCCTCCTGCTGGCCAGAAGAATAATTAACTTGGCCCAGCAGAAAAACAGAAGTCTGAATTCAAATTATGAGCTGAGCCAAAGAAATATGACAAATCCTTAAGTGCCAGAAGGAGCCCAGATACGACAAAAGTGACATTGAATCTGCACTTTGGGTCCATTTTTTACCATATGATCAGTGTGTCATATTAGTCTCTAGGCCTATCCATGGCACAACTGCACTTTGGTGCAGATTTCAACCGTAATGTATTATAAAAGAAGCAGAGTCTCTCAGATAAGCACTTCAGACTTACACTATGAATGTCCACTCACAATTTTAGCCCTACAGTGTCGGCATCAACCTGTGAAAGGTCCCTTCTGAAATAGGCTAACTGTGCGCAGATATCAGTCCTAGTCATTCAAATGAGAATAGGGTACTAATGATTTAGATTTGTGTGTCCTGCTGTGCAATGTATTCTATATTTCTGGTAATTTTTACTGTTCTAAGGAAAGTCTCAAGACATGTTGGCTAATATTTGTCTGTTTCTTTTATTCTCCAGGTGTTATTTCCTACACAGAGTATCTCTTTCTTCTATGCATCTTAACAAGTAAGTATTCTGCACGCCTGTGGTGTGAACATATCAACAGTCAAATGCAGAGATGATTACATGCAAATATAGTTTTATAATTCTGTAGATAACAAAAGAAGATCACTCATTGCATCAACTAAATGTTAAGTACACACAAAAAACAGCACTATAGTATAGGAAATTACATTATAAAACATATCTTTCATGCAGGATTCTGTGTTATTCTTTGTGGTATTAAATTGCAAAAATGCCTAGTATTGCAAAAGAGCATACAGACCATGTCTACCAATAAAGTTCATATTATTGCTAGGACAAAAGGTGGTGCTGTAGCATCAACTGTCATATTTTGTGGAAAGTGAACATTGTCCATGACACCCCTTGTTGTGGTTGCACTCTGATGCAATATTTTCCCTATCAACTAATAATTTTTTGGGAAAAGATTTAGAGTTTGGTGTACGGAGTATGTTGTAACAAATGCGACTGAGTACCCATGCCGCCAAAGCCTTAGTCCTCCCACCTCATTTAGAGATGGTCTGACCTTACGTTTACCATAAACGGAGCCCATGTTGGCTCCAGTGCCAGAAGTAGGGGCCTTCGGAGGAAGGACATTATCCTGCCTGCCTATTTAGGGTAGATAATGTAATGTCTTTTTTTGCTATCACCCCCATAAAAAACAAATAACCCCACTTCCCCCCCTAATAAACCTGGAGAGAATCCTTGTAGGGTGTAGGGAGGGTCATTCTTTTTTTTTTTTTTTCACTCTTTGGGAATTTGTTTTTGAAAAAACAAACATTTTTGAAAAGTTTAATGAACAGCCATCAAAACAGACAGTGACTGTCCATCAAACCTTTTGTACATTGACATTATCCGCCATGATGGTCGTTACTGTCAGTGTACAGAGATAACCAGTGGGCCAGCGGTCATTTCTAAATTTGACGAACAGTAATCCATCTGGATGGTGGAGGTACTGTCCTTCTCCACCCTAATGGATGAAGTACCATCTGTCAAGTTCTAAATCAGGCCCTTTGTCAAACAAGATAGAATGATGCTCTTGTTTTCCTCACGAAAATGTTTTGACTCACCTGTGCAGTACTGGGCTTTTGCTCATTTTGCGTTCTTTGGTTTTGATCTATTGCTTGGTTGTACTTTTAGTCCAATGGTGCCCGGCCTAATCAGCAGCATAATTATGCTGTCCTAAACATTTTGAGAATACGATCAAGCTGCCAAATTTACCCTTCTCAAAAGGTCTGTCCCTCTCATTTTTGTCAGGTGTTCCCTATTTTAGTCAAGGCCCAAAATATTTGCATCACTGTAGTTTGAATGTGCAGGCCTATTCCAATTAACTCCCACATCAGTTAGAAATTTAAGACCAGGAGTGAGTGTAGTAACTTAAGCTTGCAGTCAGTGGGCGCAGTCCTAACAACTTAGTTTTCTATGTATACTTTCTGGCGCACTGGCGCTGCTGTTATTTCCTGGGCATTTGCAGCTTATACCTGTTAATTTTGTCCTTCTGTGCAAGTCATTGTTGCACTGGCGTCCTTTCTAACAGCACTTCTCTGCAGTGGAAGGAAGTTTATCTGGCGGTATATTGCAATTTGGGTCGAGTTTCTGGGGGTCCACATTACTTTCAATTGGGCACATGTTCAAAAATGGAGATCATCTATGTTTAAGTTTTTGCTTCTTGAGCAATAGGAAAAATAACAAACACGATTTGCTGCAAATTTGAGATTTCTACCAGTGCAATTACTGGGGCAAGCTGATTGCACACTGTTTATGCTATTTAGATGATGAGAACCGAGGCCGATGCACACGTCCCTCTTATCAAATGTGAAAGATTGGACTAAGTTTGGGGCATATACTGTTTAGATAACTTGCTACTATATAAGCCACAAAACAGTGCAACACAAGTACTTCCTTTTTTTTTTTATCACAGACCAGAATTTATTTGTCAAATATTTGTACCGCATAGATGCATTGCACAGGTTTTTTTTTTTTTAATGGTTTCACTTTTTTCCCCTTGTTTTGAGGCGGTACAAAAATATTTTTGTAATATGGACTGGTACAAAAACATGTTTGCTGAATTCCTTATGAAGCAAGTAGCAAACATTTCGCAAAATGTTGTTGTTCTTTCTTTTGCACCAGTGCAAAGTTTACTTAATAAGACCATGGTTTCTGCATTCTCAGGCGTTATGACACATTTTCTTAATTACCTTTAAATAAGAGTTAAAGCGAACGTTCTCTATTACATCACTCCCCATAGATAGCAGGCACCCTGTCTGCATATTTTCAGTGCCTTCAAACGGTAGTAAGGGCGGTGTTGTCTGTTTTCAGTTTTAACTGCTTTCAACACAATGCTGACACCACATCTAAAAGATATGTGGAAGTAAGGCGCCTAATATGTTGCATATTTACGTTCCAATCTTTTGAGTAGCTCTACAGAAAAACTCCAGTTCTTCGCTTGAAACGGAGTGCTTTAAGTGAGCCAAAATGCATGTGTTGCCGTGGAATGCTTGTTCACATTTTTTCTGCCTCCCCAGCCTCTCTCCGCCTTTCCCTGTAACTGATACCGCTTCCATCTCTCCTGTACACCTTTTAGAACCCCACGCTGGCTTCAAGATAGCGTTCAACATGTTTGATATCGACGGCAATCAGATGGTGGACAAGAAGGAGTTCCTAGTGGTATGTGGATTGCTACCTTTGATCAGGTCTTAGACCACTGTTCGTTCTTGCTGTCTTGGCTCTGAGTCTGAATATTTCCGTGTGACCTTTCTTTGTCATTGTCTGCATGTGGCACTGCTGTCAGGCTTGACGCTTACTGAGTGTAAGGCGTGCTGCTCTTGGCTTCGGTCAATAGTATGATGTTTGATTTTTAGAGTCAGGGCTTGCTTTAGGGCAGTGCGACCGGTGCGGCCGCACTAGGCGCTGACCTGTGGAGGGGGCGCTGTGTTTAGCAATAACTTATGATTGCAGAGATAAGGGGCACTTTTGCCCGATGGGAGTGAGAGAATCCGAAGAGGCGGTCATAGGGTCTGGGGGGGCGCCAAAAATGATTGTCGCACCAGGCGCTACCAGCGCTAAGGCCAGCCCTGTTCAATGTCCAATTAAATTAATTTAAATATTTACAGAAGGTGTCTAAACCGAGTTTAGCACTCTTAATGCTCTCAAATGACCTTATCTAGCCCTTAAACTGTGTGCTCATTAATGCTCCTGTACTTGAGCATTAACAGTGATATTGTAGGCCGCCGATTGTGCAAACGGGTGAAGTATGGAGGAAGGCAGGTGCCAATTTGATCTTTATTATTCCTCAAAATAGAACTGTAGTGACCAGGAACCTAAAGAATAACTCTATTAAGTCTGTTGAAAAGGCAAAATAAAAATATCCCACAGCAATTCAGATTTGTGGTGTAATTCCAACATCTGTATCCAGACACTTGCAACGTCTTGTCTTTCCCCACCTTCTGTCTTCTTTGTGTTTCCTCATACATGTTTCCTCATACATGTGCTTTTATCAGTTTTCTAAAAATCATTCTTTGTTCTCGAGTGGAGTTATTATTTGTTGTTCCTCCTTGGGGAGTTTTCAGCGAATGTTTGTTATTGTTAATGAAGGAGAATCGTGATATGAAGGCTGTGTCACACAAGCTACGATGGTGATCTTGCATTTCATCAAGTTGCCACTTGCTAAGTGTAGTATTTTTGTAGTTTTCTTTTAAAAATACATGAGGAATTTATAATCTGCCTGCCCTTACTTAGCTGTTAGACTTTGCAGTTTATCCCATTGCTATCCAGAGACCCCCATATGATGTGAAAGTTGCACTTTACAAAACACCGATATAATTCCCGGTGGAAACGCGAAGTACAACGTGGACATTAGATTAATTTCAGTTTGCAGTCGCTGTGTTTTTTTTTTTTTTAATTATTGTTTTTTGTGTAATGGGTATTTTCACTAAATATTTGATGCAGTCTTTGACACCTTCAGTGATGAGGTGATATTTTAGTACCGATAATGCAATTTTGAACATTGAACTTGGTATTTACTACAAAGTCATTCACTTATGGCTAGTCAAATTTGCCCAGCCAGTATCGATCCACTCTTTTTACTGTTTCATTTCTTCACACTTCATTAAACTCTTTCATAGGATTTCGAAACTAATATCTGATGGTATTCTGGAACGTGATTGTTCCCCATGATTAGCTAGCTGGGCTTCCCATTTAATATTAAAGGTTTTTACCTGCCATTGATTGATCCGATCTTCATGACCTCTTGTCTGAGCAAAGCCTCAAAGAGATTGTGGTTCCTGGAGTTGTTGCACACACCACACCATTCAGTGGGCCCCAACTTGATGGCCTCATCTTGTCCGCACTTCTTCTCAGATGCTGAGAAGGTCCACTGCCAACCTTGCATAGAAACCTGTTTTCACAGTCTCTGAATGGTGCATTTTGATTCCAGATTGTCAAATAGCTGTTTAGCCACCTATAGGTATGACCACCTTTGTGTGGCATGCCCACTGATTTTTGTCTTGACTGTTTTTGCTGGCTGTAGATTTCTCTTCACTTACCTCTGCTAACCAGAGAAAAAGTCACTGTGTTCCTCCTTTTCAACATGATAAAATTAGTATGCTCCAAATTGGTATATTTATTTTATGTATAAGTCACTAGTATATGGTACAAAATGTACCCTGGGGCTGTAATTTAAATGTTACAAGTGGATTGCAGTATCTATGGTGCCAACCATTACGACGATGATGTAAAACATGGCATCAGTCCTACCATTGTAGCCTGATTGTGGCAGTTTAAACTGCAGTTTAACCTGTAAAAATAAACCCTTTCGACAGGTTAAACCCTCCGTAATAAATATTATGTCACCCATGGGGGCGGAGCTTGGCTCGCGAAGAAAATGGCCGCTTGAGTTTGGAGCTCCACAACTCAGCACAATAATATTGCAGATATCCTTCCCCCACTAAACCGGAGTGACCGTCACATGCAGCCCAGCTGTGACAGACAAACCGGCGCACCCCGGGAAAACAAGCTCGGCACTCGTGGACCAACCTGGCGCCGTACAAGGGAAGCCGCGCTAACCGGGAAGTAAGGCCGCAAATCCCCGCGCCAGAGTAAGACGCGAGGCGCGGCAACGTCAGCGTGCGTGCGGCACGGAGAGTGGCGGTAGGGAGCAGTCGGACGCCACCTGAGTGCCGGCGCGCGGGAGTAGATCGACGGGACCGGCGGCGACTCCGGGACAGAAGAGAAAGAAAGCCGGAGTACACAGAGGGTGCACGGTGAATAGAAAACCACCTGGGCGCCCCTCCCCACCGCGAGAGCAGGGCGGCGGGGAGCGGCCGTGCACCGGAGCCACAACAGCAGGGGCAGTGCGGAGCACAGCGCAATACCTGAGAAGCACCCGAGGACATTTGAAACAGCCGGAAATCTGACCGGTGCAAGTCCAGGTGAGCAGCCGCTGTCGGAGGCCTCAGGCGAGGGATAGAAAGTGAGTACGGCAGAGGCGAGCCATACAGCGGGGGCCCTTGAGGGAAGACTTCAACCCCGTCCGGAGGGCGCAGCGCCAAGTAGGAGCAGCACTGGATAACCTGGGGCAGCGTGGGCAGCAATTGGAACACCAAAGAAGTTAGTGGGGAGACTGCACAGTTCACCCATAGCCGCAGCTGCAACAGGAAAGGGCCTAGTAGAGCACGCCCAGGACGGGTAGAGGTAAATTGCAATAGAGCAAAGAGCGACTGCAGGCGAGGAAACCTGCGCCGTGCCGCCAAGAAGACAGACAGTAACCCACCAGCCATAGGCCTCTGGGCCGGGAAGCCCACGATTGATTTGCAAGAGAGGGCCCCTGGGTGGCGATACTAGCTGGCGCGCAGCGGAAGGGAACCAGAGACAAGACCTCTGCATAACTGCGCTACTACTGCAATAACGATGGGCAAAACAGACAGGTCGCAAACCAAGTTGACCTTCGACCAGAAACGCTCCAAGTCCCATGACCCCACACACGAAGAGGATACCAGAACTACGCCCCCAACAGAAGAAGGACAAGACATCCGAAGTCTGTTATTAGCAATGGAAAAAGGGCTGCAGAGCGGTATCACATCACTAGGGGCGAAAATTGATGCTCTATCGTACAGGATGGATAGAATGGGGGAGCGGCTGGACAAGCATGCGGAGAGGCTTGACGTGTCCGAGAGACGGCTAACGGAAGTTGAAGAAGCGCAGACGACTTTGGACACAGACCACAAAAAACTTGGCAGGATCATGCAAGTGCTACAGGACAAGACGGAGGACCTCGAAGCCCGTTCCAGACGCTGCAACCTACGCATCATGGGCCTGTCGGAGACGACCACAACCGAGAACATGGAACGGTTTGTGGAGAAGCTGCTCACCGACCTGCTAGGGGCGGAGGTGTTCTCTAGTATGTTTGTGGTAGAAAGGGCCCACCGTTCCTTGGGTCCACGACCTCCACCGGGCGCACTGCCACGCCCAATCATTGCCAAACTATTGAACTACCGGGACAGAGACGCAGCACTTCGAGTGGCGAGGGAAAAACAATCCCTGCAGTACGAGGGATCGACCATTTCAATCTACCCGGATTTCACTGCTAGAGTCCAGGAGGCTCGTAAACAATTTGTTCCAATGAAGAGGCAGTTGCGAGAGTTGGGGTTAGACTATGCAATGCTATACCCGGCTAAACTACGAGTGAACAGACAAGGAAGATCACATATCTTCGTGGACCCGAAGGCTCTGCAGAAGGCGCTCAAGGACTGGAATAAGGAGCAGAGACACAGCCCGGAGCGGCAGCTTCGAGACGAGGCTTCCGGGGGATCGCTGGAGAAACAGGACTGAGACAGACGCAGTGGTGTACAGTAGATAAGTACTATGGGCGCCGGGGGGGGACACGGGCAGCCTGTTGGGGACAGAGGAAATAAGGCTGTGCGGACGCGGACAATAATAGTTAATTCTTCTGCAAGTCCTGAGGCACACCGCATCCAGCTCAGGGGCAAAACGTGTTCAGATTATAGGCGGAAGATTAGCACATAGCGAATGCACAGGGAGAGGGGAGTACACACTGGACGACCTGGGAGCGGCCGAAAAAGACCACTGTGCAGAGGAATAACACGCTGTCACGAGCTTGGAGGGGACAGTGACTAGGTATTGGGGGAGACGCTGGGGAGTTGAGCTGAGCGGTGGAGGAAAGGGGGAAAAACTTGCACAGAACTGGAAGTAGCGTGCAGAGCGACCTCCGCCCGCAAGTGTTAACCACCGTTACAGACAACTAAGTTGGGGGAGGGAGGCGGGAGGTGTGGGAAGTCCCTATACGGGATGCAACGCGACCGAGTTGGGGGTGGTTCGCAGTGGGGGGGGGAGGGGGGAAGGGATGGGACAGGTTCTTTTTTTCGTTTTTTTGTTATTGTTGGGAGTTAGTGAGGACCACATAAAAGTCGAACATCACACTGCATACACTACACAAGCAGGATGCCCACCACTATGCCGCACGTGACAGGCAGTAGATTAAAGACTGGGGGGGAGGTCACACAGGGACCACAGGAAACCTTCAGGGCACTAACGTGGAATGTGAGGGGCCTAAATGACCACCGCAAGCTGCGCAAGGTGTTGAACTACCTAACCAGACACAAAGTAGACATTGCCTTCCTACAGGAGACACACCTCCCAACACAGAGTCCATTGTTGCGATCCAGAGGACTGCAGGGGAACATCAACGCAGCCGGTTTCACGACTCATGCACGGGGAGTGATGACATGGGCTAACCCCAGATCTGACTATAAGTTGTAGCTATTGACGGCAGACGCGGGCGGTAGGTTTGTGATTTCCCGATGTCAGGGTAGGGGACTAGAGTTGCTACTGGTCAATGTATATGGCCCCAACTATGACTGCCCCGAGTTCTTCAGTAAACTGGCCAACACAGTGCATGGCCACGGGAAGGCACGTATGATATGGGGTGGTGACCTCAACCTGGTCAGGAATCCGAGCTTAGACAGGTCGGGAGGGCCGCCAAGGAGGCCGGCAGCGGCTGCACGAGCAGTAGAAAGGGTAATGATCAGTGAGGACCTTTTAGATGCATGGAGAGAACTTCACCCAGTGGAGGGGGGTTTTACACACTACTCCGCATATCACAACTTACATACACGGATAGACTATTGGCTGGTCTCCTCCCCCTTCGTGTCGCAGAAGTCCACATGTCAGGTTCTGCCGCGCACGCTGTCTGATCACTCCCCGATCTTGTTGACCTTGCCCACCCCGAAGAAAACTATTCCCCCGTTCACGTGGCGCTTCCCCCCCTACTCGATGGACCCATTGTTCAAGGAGGCGATTACAGAGGCGATAGAAACATTTTTTGACACAAATGTGGGGTCAGTGGAAGACTTCCAGATCGTATGGGAGACGTTTAAGGTGTATATCAGAGGGATGGCCATGTCTAAGCACTCCGGGGTACTCCGGGACATCAGACAGAGACTAACAATTCTGGAGCGGAGACTGGGTGACCTGGAGGGCAAACGGCAGGTAGGAGCGGGAGGGGACCACGCAGAGGCAATGAGGACTTTGCTGGAGGAATTTCATGAGGCAGCGGACAACGAGGTACAACACCTGGGAAAATATGCCACAGCGCGTGCGTATGGGGAGGGAGACAGACCGGGAGCAGTGCTGGCCAACATACTGAAAGCCAGACGAGGTAGGACGGCTGTGACCGCGATTCGTTCGGAAGATGGTGACTTGTTAACGGAGGAGGCAGACATAGCCAAAAGGTTTACACAATATTATTCGGGCCTCTATGCTACGCGCTCGACAGGGATGGAGGAGGAGATAATGACGTATCTGGAGCATATAAGGTTACCCTTCTTATCGGAAGCGCATAGAGAATTTCTCTCGCTCCCCATAGAAAAAGATGAGATACTGGAGGCCCTAGCGGGAATGAAGGTAAACAGTGCCCCAGGGTCTGACGGACTAACGGTGAATTTTTATAAGACTTTTATAGACCTATTGCTCCCGTACATAAAGGAACTGTTTGACACTATGTGTATTACCGGACGAATGCCACAAACAATGAGAGAAGCCATATTGGTGGCTATCCCTAAGCCAGGTAAGGACCCCGAGGAGTGCGGGTCGTACCGCCCGCTGTCCCTGTTAAACGTGGACAATAAATTGTTTGCGAAAATATTAGCAACACGACTGACCCTACTGACACCTGAATTGGTAGCCCCGGAACAAGCTGGGTTTGTCCCAGATAGAAACCTCACGCATAACCTGCGCACGATCTTTGGCACAATGCAACATATAAGGCAGGACACAAAAGCAATAGCAATTTTCCTGGACATGGAGAAAGCTTTTGACTCCGTGGAGTGGCCCTTTATGAGACAGGTGCTGACCAGAATGGGACTGGGTCCTGACTTTCTGCAAATGATAGGGGTGTTATACAACGCCCCTAACGCGCAAATCCGGCTTGGAAACCTGGTAACAGACGCCATCCCGATCACAAGATGGACACGCCAGGGCTGCCCACTATCACCTACGTTATACGCATTGATCGCGGAGCCATTGGCGTGTGCGCTCAGGGAGTATCACAGCCACAGAGGTGTCAGATTTCCTAGCTGTAAAATTATAGTATCCACGTACGCAGATGACACCCTGCTATATGTGAGGGACCCTGAGGGCAATCTGGCCCCGGTCCTGCGAGAGGTGGTACACTACGGGGCATTATCGGGGTTAAGGGTGAATTGGGCTAAGTCCATAGCTTTCCCACTCACTAAGTCCACTACCCCATTCCAGATGGAGTTTCCGTTGCAATGGTCAGATGAGTCGGTCAGATACTTGGGCATCAGGTTGCACACAGACCCGGAAGTAGTTCTCAGAGATAACTATGGAACAGCGGTAGACAAACTGGAGGATGACGTCGAAACATGAATCGGGCTCCCATTATCACTAATAGGCAGGGTATCTATAATGAAGATGGTGGTGTTGCCTAGATTCCTGTTCCTGTTTGCAAATATACCGATAGTGCTTCCACGCTCCTTTTTCGCCAGACTTAAAAAAGCGCTGGTGAAGCTGGCATGGGCGGGCAAGCAGGCTCGAGTACAGTGGCGGACGCTCACGCTACCTTATCATATGGGGGGACTGGGAGCACCCGATTTAGAACTATATTACAGGGTGGCACAGGCACACAGCTGGATGCATGGGGCCGATAATGTACCACATATCAAGCTGGAGAAGCTGTTTGCCGACCCTCACCCGCTGCCGGCAGTAATTTTTGAAACAGTGGACCGCAGGACCGGCATTTTAGATTCCCTTAATTCAACAAGGCACGCATGGCACTGCATATTGCAGCAAACGGCGGGGGCACTACTGTACTCCCCGGACACGCCTGTGGAGTGGGTGGTTTGGTTGGCACCATGCAGGGACAGAGGGGTGGTACAGGCGCTACGGGCGTTGGGTATTCACAGGATAGGAGATCTCTTCTCGGACGGAGTGGCCAAACAATGGAAAGCAGTCGCAGATGCTGCGGTAGCAGCTACACCACTTCAGGGTTTCCAATACCACAGAGTGTATAGCGCACTGAGACAGCAATTAGGGGATGACATGGATGAACCGCCGGAGATCAGGGAATTATCGTATCTAATCAAGACTAAGTCCCCGCGCAGGATAGTTTCCAACTTATATAAGATGGCTATGTCCCAAAGAGCCAACCAATACACCAAAGCAAGATTAGCCTGGCAGAGAGACTTGGGTGTGGCTATTGATGACGACATGTGGGCATTTTGCTGTAACAACACGAAGCGCATCTCACTGCATGGCAAACATAGACTGATCCATTTTAAATATATTAATAGAGTGTATTACACACCGGAGAGATTACATAGGTATGGCCTACGAGAGGATGCAGCATGCGAAAGATGCCGCTGCCCTGAGGCGGACTTTGTGCATTTAGCGTGGGATTGCCCTGGCGTCTTCGAGTTTTGGGGAAACATATTCCGAGAGATAAGCACTATACTGGAGTTGGAGATCCCCCCAGACCCAATGGTGGCACTACTGGGCTATTCCAGGAGGTTGCCGAAAGCTGCTCGCAGACTGGTAGATATGGGACTGTTGATGGCGAAGCGTAGAGTTGCGATGTGCTGGATGCGGGGACCTTTACCCACGACTCTGCAATGGTCGCGAGACGTACTTTACTGCTGCACACAATCAGAAACATATAGCGACCTGCTACCGCCGCGGAGTAGACCTAAGAATTTTTGGGGACTATACACCAAGTATCTGAAGGGCGGGAACGGGGGAGCGACAACAGAAGCAGAGACAGGCGCAGAGACGGAAGCTAGTACATTAGCGTGATGAGAGGCGAAAGAGGGCCCAGTGAGACAGGGTGGACTGCGGGGGTGGAGTGAGCCGCTATGTCCAGATAGTGAGGTGTGACCGGAGTGGACAGTCTGCGCGGGCGGGGATTACAGAGCAACATGGGAGGACACAGGTGGGAAATGGTTACAGTGTTGGCACCTCACAGTCGGGCCAGAACACAAGCTTAGATGCCCAGGCGTGAAAGACTGATGTGACACCTCACTGGTTGTTGTTTTTTGTTTATTTTTGTTTTCCTTTTGGAATAAATAGGTATAGGTGTATAGAAAAAGTGTTTCGGAATTGTATATAACATATTTGACACATGGCAGAAAGGCCCAACCATCAGAGCAATAAAGTTAAGAAACAGCAAAGCGCTGACCGGCCCCCGGGATGTGGGAAGCGCTGAGCGGAACAGTAATGTTAAGTACAAGTACAGCCGGCCGTGAGGTTGTAGGCGCACTGCTATGTATGTCAAAGAAGAATATGCATACGAATAAATATTTAAAAAAAATATATATATTATGTCACCCCTATGTAAGCTTGTAGTCCAGAAGGCAGGGTACATGGTATTTAAAAGAAGGACATGTAGAAAGTTAACGCCGACATGTCCTTACAGTGACTAGCACCAAAAAACGATTTTTCAGTGTGGCAGGCCTAGCTGTCCTATGCAGAAAATCAGTACAAATTAAAATTCTAAAACTGTATTTCGGGAATGGCTCTAGCTAGAAGAATAATGAAACAGTATTGTTTAATTGTTATTAAAAATCTAATTCAATGGTGAAGTTGAATTTGTAATAAATATTAAGGAAAAATGACATTTAGAAAGTTACCCTCCATACCTGAAGTTCGCGGAGGCTAAATTTGCATTTGCTCTCCCAGGTCTGCCAGCTAGTAATTAGCATTTGAGTAGGTGTGAAAAAGGTGTGCAGTGCCTCATAGCATAAAACAGTAAGCTGACCTGAATGGGCAGAGATGACTCCTCTGAGCATGACGTAATAGGAAGGATAGGGCTGTGAGCATGCTTTTTGGAACCACCTATTTGGCAAGAATACATTTAGGAAAGATTGATGCTTGTTGGGTGATAGTTTACCAGGTCATGTTTAGAATTTGGTACTCAACTAAGGAAAACACTCCAGTTCAGGCGCTCTTTTCATAATTAAGATCGAGTAACAGCTGTGACATCTCCAGGGCCGGACTGGGAACTGAAACCGGCCCTGGCAAACTGCTCGACCGCCCCCCCCCCCCTGGGGGTAGGGGGGGAGCAGCCGAGCTGTTTGCGAGGGCCGGTTTCGGGTGATTTTGTTACAGGGGGCCGATATTGCCGACCCCCGGTAACAAAAATGGCCCCTAGGGGCCCAAAACCGGCCCCCACCCTAGCAGCCCACTGGGGAAACGCCCGGTGCCCGCTACGGCCAGTCCGGCCCTGGACATCCCTCTTTTAAAAGTAAATCACTTTCCATGGTCATTAGGAACAAAATTAAAGATTGCTACACTTTCACAACCAATGTGATTGTAAGGATGCAGAAAGCTTATCTGGTGAAATAGTGTTTTGAACCTTTCAAATCCAGTCAGCAAAATCTTAATATATACTTAATATACATTTGTCATACTTTCTGCTTCTAGACTCATTGCTAATCACAAAAAAGGCAATCCTGTGCTTAACATTCATGAAACATTCTTTAACATTTCTGCAATTTGAGTAATTTCATTCTCCAAATCCAACTGATACATCTTTGCTATATCACTCCCATAAATAGAGGGGAAGAAAGTCTCTACAAATTTGGAAAGTGGTCATGCACAGCCCTTGTTGCACCCAGGCCCTTCTTTCTTATAATCCTGCCAGCTTTCATAGACTTTATATCCAAAGTGTTTGCAAAGAGTGGACAGCCTTCTCTCTTCTTGCATCTTCTGTAAATCTCATTTCTCAGGTGTCCGTCTCCAACATTGTCTTGCCTTGGCCCAACCAACTCATTCACTACTGTTTTACAGCATTTACATCAGTTGAATGAATTTCATCAGGATACAGGAGTATAATCTTCTGCACAATATCATCATTCATCAGCATAAAGTAAATAGTTGGAAGATGTTTTGGTCTGGGAACACCCTGGCCATGGAAGATATAGTGGTGCCTTCATGGCCTTACAATGGAACTCATCCTGAGATGCCTATTGCATGGTTGCACTCCAAGGTACTGCAGAAGCCTGAAGCCAAATCTGGTGACGAATACCATAGGTATTTTAACCATGTAGGTCTTTTGTGCAAGCTGACACGCGTGATCCTTCTCCTCAGTCCAAAGTGTATTAGCCTAAGACTATCTGAAACTTTGCAAGAAGTGTACCAACACTAAAATTGTTAAGAAGCAGTAGTATTTAACTAAATCATGCATATAATCTGAGGGAACAAAAAACAAATGCATAGAAAGTAAATCCTGTATTGTTTGGATTACAGTGTTTGCTTAAAAGGATTCCCTATGATGGAAATTTCTAAGGGTTCCCTTTTGGGGCCCAATCAAAACAAACATTTGATTCAAAGGACTAGGTGCTCGATTTAGAGTTTGGCAGACAGGACAGGGTACACTGTCGCAAACATGATGGAGTACCCTGTCTGCCAAACTTTCGGTTCACTTGCCCTATTTAGAATTGGCTGGTTTAGGTTTAGGGATTTATAAAGCGCATGGCTACCCGCAGGCATCCCAGCGCTGAAACAGGGGGGGACAGATATCATGCGTAAGATTTAAGGGAACAGCCACGTTTTGAGTTTTTTTTAAAAACACTGTTCATTTTTGATTAATCGTAATTCTGGATCCATACTGTTCCAGATTTTGGGGACCAGATGTGAAAAAGATCTTCCACCCCACCTTGATCTCTTGACTTTAGTTGTGTTCATCAGAAAATCTGCTCCTGACCTGAGACATCTGCGGGGGGAATAGTGGGAAATCAAGGTTCGCAACATAGTAGGGGCCTCTCCCATGCATGGCTCTGTGAGCCAGGCAGAGGGCCTTGAATTTAATCCTGGCGTGAACTGGCAGCCAGTGTAGCTCCCTCAAGGACGATCTTACTGACTGGTGCCTGGGTGTCTTGAGAAGCAGTCTAGCTGCCGCATTTTGTACCACCTGTAACCTATCAGTGATATATTTGGGGGGAGCCGAGGTATAACGAGTTGCCATAGTCCAGTATCGAGACTACCAAGGCTTGTACCACCGTCTTTCTTGATTTCTCTGGAAGTAGACTCAGAATTTTCCGAATCATCCGAAGGATCCCAAAACAGGTCCCCGCCAATTTTTTGGATTGCATTTTCATGGTTAAATTCTGGTCAAGCCACATCCCCAAATTTTTTATGGAGGTTTTCGGGGTGGGAGGGGTTCCCCAATTTACTGGCCAGGTAATCTCGGTGCGTGGGTTTGGACTGCTACCTAAGATCATAAGCTCAATTTTATCCCCGTTAAGCTTAAGGCTGCAATCGGCCATCCAGGTTCCTATTTTTTCCAGGCAGGGGATTAGTTGCCGATGGTTGGAGTTAAGGGTGTCTGCTATCGAGACCACTAGTTGGGTATCATCGGCATATGATACGATGGAAAGTCCGAACTCCTGCACTATATGAGCCAATGGGCTCAGGTAAATGTTAAAAAGGGTCGGGCTCATGGACGATCCCTGAGGCACTCCGCACGGGCCGAGAATGTATCTGACAAGATGCCCGCCTCCATGCATTGAAAAGATCTATCTCTCAGGAACGAGTGCACCCATTGGTTAGCCATACCTCTGATCCCAATGTCTTTGAGCCTATGGATGAGGATCTCGTGGTCTACCGTGTCGAAGGCCGCACTTAGTTCTAGTAACAAAATAGCAGCGGCTCTTCCTTGATAGAGTATGCTTTTTAATTTTTCGGTGACTACGAGTAGTGCTGACTCCGTACTATGTTCCGGTCGGAACCCCATCTGGGTCTGGTGTAAGATTCCATTAACTTCCAGGAATTGCGAGATAACACTGTTCACATGTTTCTCCGCAATCTTTCCCAGAATGGGTAGCAATGAGATGGGACGATAGTTTCCCATGGAAGCGGGGTCTAGTTGGGGTTTTTTCAACAGAGGCTTTACGATGGCGTGCTTCCATTCTTTAGGTGCTATGCCCTTCTCGAGAGACAGGGAGATGAGGCTGGTAAGTTGGGCCAGGACGGAGTTCCCCCCTTGGGCGAGGATGTGTGGTGGTGCGGGATCTTTAGGGACCCTAATTTGATGTTCCTTAAAAGGGAATCGACCTGTTCTTTACTCAGTTTAGGATAAGTGAGCAGAGCCGGGGGGAGGGGAATTTTTGACTGCTCTGCGCAAATGGGGAATTCCGGGGTGACTATAGCATCTTTGGTTGCCACAAAAGTTTGGCTTGTGTTGGAGTGGAGGGAGTTGTAGATATTTTCCACCTTACTCTTAAAGAAGGTGGCTAAACTGTTACATCTCTCCTTTGAAGATTGGGGAATGTGGGTGCCTGATTCAACTTTTGTCAGATACTTTACAATCTTGAACAACTCTTTCGAAGAGTTGGAGGACTTCTCAATCCTTTCTTCAAAAAAGGCTGCTTGTGCTTTTCTAATATTCTTGTGAAATTACAGGATAGCTGCTTTGTATGCTAGTTTGAGATCAGAAGCATACGTTTTCCTCCAACTCCTCTCTAGCTTTTTGCAATTTTTCTTTTGAGCGGCCAGTTGAGGGCTAAACCAGGTAGATCTGTTGGGATTTCTTGGCTTTATTGGACCAGGCTTCCTAAAATTCCTATCCACGGATCCAGCAATCCAGTCTGACCACCTTTTATGGGCTTCCTCCAGATCTCCTGTGTCTCGTGGAGTGGTCGCCTCCAGGTCTAAGGGCCAGGATTCGGGGGCTAGCCTTGGCCACCTGCGTCCTAGAACTGAGCAGCCCCCTAAGGGCTTGACTGCAGGGGTTTTTTGGACCTCGAGATTCCCAGAGGTGGGGCTCCTATTGGCTCCATCAATGGAACCTTTACTCCAACAGTCTTATGAAGTGCCAGCCATCGGAGTAAGGGCATTACATTGCCAGCCCTCTGTAGGGCTGATGATCTGATGTTCTTTTTTTTTGCCGGTGAAAATCTGGCAGTGATGAAAACATTAAAATAATGCTGCGGGTCCCCCCCTCCCCCCCTCATCCAGGGGAAAAAACGTCCTGGTGTGGGGGTCATTATTTCTTTCTTTTTCAAAAACAAACTCCTATTTTGGGAATTTGTTTAAAAAAAAACTTTAAATGTTTGGTGGATGGCTGTCAAACAGACGGCGGTTGTCCACTACACTTTGGGTACCTTTAGAGGAAGAAACTGATATTGCCACTGGACCAGCAGTGATCTCTAAACTTGGCAGGTGCTAGTCCGTTATAGTGGTGAATATAATGTTCTCCACCACCATGACGGATTACAGGCCGCCCACCAAACGCTAAATCAATCCCAAGGTTTTGGAACCTTCAGTAGCATTTTCCTCTCATGAAGATTGTCCCCAGGAAAGCCTAATCTCTCTTTGGTTTCTAAATGGACTCACAACTGCAATATCATAGGCTTTATTGCAGAATTTACTATGCGAGGGGAAGTACACATCTAAGACTCCTCCCTCTTTCACTCGTTAGTCTTTGATATACACCCAATCCACAAGTAGTTGGACCTCTTTGACTGAAGTGGCAGTGAGGAATATTATTAATTGGAGTAGTATGATACTTTTCAGTACCACTCTCAAATTCTCCAGACATTAAACATCCTAGGCCCAAGTTATTATCCTACAAGGATTCTGTCTTTAGTAACTCTCTGAGACCCATCAGCGTACTTCTAGGTTTTCAGGGTTATGGCTAGGGTGTTTTATGAATGCTCAATATTTTTTCCTACATGTGGTATCCATGTTATTTTGTATGACTAGGGATCTGCCCAGTCCAGTTCTGAATTAACACCAAATTGAAATTTGCAGAGCCAAGGGCTCTTACCCCGGTGAAGCCTGTTTCTCACATGTAACCAGCTGTTGCGCCTAAGTATTTATGCAAAAGAACAATTTTGGGGGTATATTTGAGACCTTGAAGAAATCTCAAATAATGAAATTTTTCATTTAAAAAACTTGTAGTTCAACAGAAACTCTGGTTCTTCTTCCACTGCTTTTACCTACTGTAAGTCCCATTGTGTGTCCAAATGGTGTTCTCCCACAAGTGCAAACTTAACCCTCTTATCATTGACTGTGATGGCTCCAGATGTGGATTGGACTCTGCTTATGAATCAACGCTGCTCCAGAGAAAGGCTACCACCACAAGAGACATCTCTCTGCAATTAAGGATGATGTACTGGTTTGTTTCTGTCTCAGGTGTGGCAAATCTTGTACAATGAAAAAAGGTGGTAGTGGCTCTGACCTGGCTTCGAGTGATAGCCAGAGTTCTTCCATCCTAATCCAGGAAGACATCCTCAAAGATGTATCCGAAAGCTGGCAAAAACTCTGCACCTTCATAGTTGTTCCTGTAAACAGTACTACCAGACTTCTATCTTGACTGATGAAGCATTATATCTTTACCCTCTGTCTCAGTTATTTGTGCTATCGAGTGATTCTACCAGAATGCATTGTTCCACTCATGGCGAGTTATTCTGTAACTATTTGGTCTTTGTTCTCTTGCAAGTAATATGGGGATTCCGTTGGCTTCCTTTGGATGGAAAGTTTGACATCAGATATTTTACTGTTTCCTTCACATCTTGTCTATGTCGGTGTTAGATTTGGGGGTCTCTAGTTGGCAGAGGTAGGTACCTTTGTCCAAATAGGGACCCTTGAGTCTAGTCAGGGAAAGTAGGTACACTCCCGAAATAACCCCTGCTCACCCTCTTGGTAGCTTGGCACGAGCAGACAGGCTTAGTTCAGAGGCAGTGTGTAAAGCATTTGTGAACACATACAGTAATCAAGTGACAACACTACAAATGGACACCACACCGGTTATATATTTATAAAAATAGGTATACTTTATATAGATTTACCACAAGACCATAAACAACAAAAATAATCCACGATACTGTTAAGAATGCTTAGTTCTGATCAAAAAGGCTTAATTCAAGGTTCTGTGCGAGTCTGTAGCCTCCTCCGGCTACGGCGATGTCGAGAACAAACAGAGTCTAACAAATCCAGCTGACCGCGTCGAGACGGGCCAACACAGCGTAGACAGACTCGGTCACAGTACCTTTTACTTGAAGCGCCAGGCACGGGCGTGCGAGCCGGATGGCTGTCCGTCGCGGTCGCGATGCAAAAATGGAAGCGTTGCAGGACGCGTTGTCCCTCGATGCGGTGCAGGCAGCGGCTCGTTGACGTCGTCGAGACGGAGTCGGTGAGACCAGGGCCGTGCGTTGCAGGGCGAGACGGTGCTTCGATGCGGTGCTGGCAGGTGGCGGTGCGGCGACGGAGCCGGATTCAGGAGCTGGCGTCGATCAGTCCGGACAGCGGTGCGAGTCGGGCGGTGCGTCGCAAAGCGTGCGAGCGGTGCCCAACTCCGGTGCGGTCACAGGACTCGAACTCAGCAGCAGTGACCGTGTCGGTCGGACAAGTTCGATTCGGCGTAGCGAAGCGTTGCAGGACGCGTTGTCCCTCGATGCGGTGCAGGCAGCGGCTCGTTGACGGAGTCGGTGAGACCAGGGCCGTGCGTTGCAGGGCGAGACGGTGCTTCGATGCGGTGCTTACAGGACACTGAGTCGGTCGTGAGAGTCGGTCACAGCTCCCTACCTCTGCAGCCACTGAAACAGAGTTTCCAGCAGCAATTCACAAAGGGGGTGAAGTCCAATGGTCCTGGGACTTCGGTCAGGGGGCAAGCTCTCTTCCAAGCCCTTGGAGATCCTTCACAAGTTGATGAAAGTCACAGCAAAGCAAAAGTTCCTTTCTCCTTTCTTTGGCAGTCAGGCAAACCACTGCAGGCCAATCCCCCAAGCAGCACTTCAGCTTAGGGATAGTCTCTCCTCAGTTTCTTCTTGGTTCCGCTCCTCAGCAAAGGTTTCTTCTTGTTCCCAAAAGTGATCTAATCTTCCTGGGGTCTGGGTGCCCCTCTTATACCCTGATTCTCTTTGTTCTCTGGAGGCAGAGAGGCCTCTGCCTAGTCCAAAACCAGTTCTGGTCAGTCCTGGAGCACTTTGTTTTTCTGACTCCTTCTTTCCTTTCAGAATGTGGGGCAGAGTGCTCAGCCACCCGGCAGGAGGTGGAGCCAGCATTGTGGAAGGCAGGCACAGCCCTATTCAGACCCAGGTGCAACTCCTCCCTCCACTCTGGATGCAGATCTTTCTATTCAGCCCTGCGCTGACTCACCCTGTCTCCTGTAGCCACCCCCAGCCCCTGTCACTCAATCTCCAGACAAGGAATACACAACCTAGCAGAGGCAGGCTTGGATAGTTAGGCAAGAAAATACCCACTTTCTAAAAGTGGCATTTTCAAACACAGAATGTCAAAACCAACTTCACTAAAAGATGTATTTTATCATCCTGAGTTCAGGCATACTAAATTCGTTTTTCTACCATGTTCCCTGGGTCAGTTCTGACTATAAGGTGTAATAGTCAGTCTGCCCATTCTGGCCTATGGGGAGCAGGTAGCCTTGCAATAGTGAAAAACGAAAATGGCTGTAATTCACTATTAGGACATGCCACACACACCAGGGCATGTCCTACCTTATACTTACAATGCACCCTGCCCTAGGGCCTACTTTAGGGGTGACCAACATGCAGTAAAGGGAAGGTTTAGGGACTGGTAAGTGGGTGTACTCACCAAGTCGCCATGGCAGCCCTAGGCTGCACACAGGCTCTGCGATGGCAGGCCTGAGACACATTTTACAAGCCGCTTCTGTGGGTGGCACAACCAGTGCTGCAAGCCCACCAGCGGCATTGGATTTACAAGCCCTGGGCACACTGAGTGCACTGTACTAGGGACTGACAAGTAAACCAATCATCCAATCATGGAGTCACTAATACATATATCAATTAACGATAGGGAGCACTTGTACTTTGGCACTGATTAGCAGCGGCAAAGTGCCCATGAGCATCTAGTCCAGCAAAAACATATCGGCAACAGTGGAGGCATTACGAAAAAATGGAAGGGAGACCCACGCCAAGGATGCCAGGTCTAACACGTGTCCCCTCCAGCTGAAATGTGGGGAGAACTATCCTACCCCTAGGGAGTTCTCATCGCTAAGGCGGAAAAATCTGGACAGTCCATCAGCATTGGCGTGTTCTGTACCAGGGCGGTGTTCCACCGTAAAGTCCATCCCCTGTAGGGAAATGGACCACCTCAACAGCTTTGGATTCTCACCCCTCATCTGCATCAACCATCTGAGGGGCCTGTGGTCTGTCTGAACCCGGAAGTGAGTCCCAAACAGGTATGGTCTCAGCTTCTTCAGTGCCCAGACCACAGCAAATGCCTCACGCTCAATAGAACTCCATCTCTGTTCCCGGGGAAGTAACCTCCTACTGATGAAGGCTACAGGTTGGTCTAGGCCCTCTTCATTGATCTGTGATAGAACAGCCCCTACACCATGCTCTGAAGCGTCCGTCTGAACAATGAACTCATTGGAGAAGTTGGGTGCCTGGAGCACAGGCGCCGTGCACATGGCAGTCTTCAAGGTGTCAAAAGCTTTTTGACAGGCGTCAGTCCAAATCACTTTCCTGGGCTGCTTCTTGGAAGTCAGCTCTGTCAAGGGGGCAACAATGCTGCCATACCCCTTGACGAATCTCCGGTAATACCCGGTGAGTCCTAGGAAGGCTCTCACCTCTGTCTGGGTCTTGGGGGCTCCCAAGCCAGAATGGTATCAATTTTCGGTTGGAGGGGCGCCACCTGGCCGCTCCCAACCTGGTGTCCCAAGTACACCACAGAACCCTGCCCAATCTGGCACTTACTCGCCTTGATTGTGAGGCCTGCTCTCCGCAGCGCCATCAACACTTCCCAGAGGTGGCGCAGATGTTCTTCCCAACTGGCACTGAACACTGCGATGTCATCCAGGTAGGCGGCACTGAAATCCTCCAGTCCAACCAACACCTGGTTGACCAACCTCTGAAAGGTGGCAGGGGCATTCTTCATCCCAAAGGGCATCACCCGGAACTGGTAGTGCCCATCTGGTGTGGAGAATGCTGACCTCTCTTTGCCCCATCAGTCAAGGCGATCTGCCAGTACCCAGACGTTAAGTCAAACGTGCTGAGGTACCGTGCAGCCCCTAACCGATCTATGAGCTCATCAGCTCTGGGGATGGGGTGGGCGTCAGTCCTGGTGACGGAATTGAGTCCCCTGTAGTCCACACAGAACCGGAGTTCTGGGGTGGCACCAGGCGCGGCAGCCTTTGGAACTAAGACCACTGGGCTGGCCCAAGGGCTGTTAGAGGACTCAATCACCCCTAGCGCAAACATCTTGGAGACCTCCTCCTTGATGCAGGCTCTGACCCTGTCAGTCACCCTGTAAGCCATGTGCTTCACAGGAAGACTGTCCCCAGTGTCCACATAATGGACGCACCAATGAGTGACACTGGGAACCAGGGAGAACAGGTCAGGGAACTGTCCCAACAGTTGGCGACAGTCACCCTGCTGCTCAGGTGTCAGGGAGGTGGAGAGGTTTACTCCCTCCACTGATCCATCTTGCTCTCGGGCTGACAGGAGGTCAGGAAGAGGCTCGGTCTCCTCCTCCATTCCATCATCTGTAGCTAAGAGCATGCCCACTTGGGACCTCTCCAAGTGGGGCTTCAGGCGGTTCACATGCAGGACCCGCAAGGGGTTCCTGGGAGACTGCAAGTCCACCAAATAGGTAACTGGACTCTTGCGCTCCACCACCGTAAAGGGGCCGGTCCACCTGTCCTGGAGCGCACAAGGCTCCACAGGGGCCATGACCCACACTTTCTGACCAGGCTGAAGCTCTACCAGAGTGGCATTCTGGTCGTACCACCGCTTCATCTCCTCCTGGCTGGCTTCCAGATTTGCCTCAGCAAGTTCTCTGAAACGCCTAGTCTGGTTCCTGAAGGCCAGCATGTAACTGTATACATCCTGGGGAGGTTTCCTGGGAGATTGCTCCCAGCCTTCCTTGACCAAACTCAGAGGTCCTCGCACCGGGTGTCCATAGAGGAGCTCAAAGGGACTGAACCCTAGAGACTTCTGTGGCACCTCCGGTATGCAAACAACAGGCATGGTAAGAGGACGTCCCATTTACGCCTCATGGGTTCTTCCAGACCCATAATCATGCCCTTGAGGGTCCGGTTGAATCTCTCAACCAGCCCATTTCCTTGAGGGTGGTAAGGAGTGGTGAACTTGTAAGTTACACCGCACTCCTGCCACAGGGACTTCATGTACTTGGACACGAAGTTGGTACCTCTGTCAGACACCACCTCTTGAGGGAATCCCACACGTGAGAAAATTCCCATCAGTGCCCGTCCCACCACGGGGGCCGTCACTGTCCTCAGAGGGATGGCTTCCGGGTACCAGGATAAACCTGTTGCCCATGGCTGTCTTGGGGTCCAGTGGCCCCACAATATCAATCCCCACCCGTTCAAAGGGGGTGCTGACCACAGGGAATGGCTGGAGAGGAGCCTTGTGCTTCCTCCCACTCTTTCCACTTGCCTGGCAAGTCTGACATGTCCTGCAGTGAGTGGCGGCACTCCTGCGCATCTGGGGCCAATAGAAATGGGTAACAAGCCTGTCAAAGGTCTTGTCCTGCCCCAGATGTCCTGCTAACGGTACATCATGAGCCAACCCCAGTAGGAAGGCTCTGAAGCGCTGGGGTACCACCAGCACACGGGCTGACCCAGGCTCAGCAACCTTAGGCTCTGAATACAGGAGACCATTCTCCCAGTAAACCCAATGTGATCCAGACTGATCACCTGCTGCCTGGTCTGTGGCCTGTTGCCTCAGACCCACGAGAGAGGGGCATGCGTTCTGCTCCTCGCAGAACTCTTCCCTGGAGGGTCCTCCTTCTTGCTGCCAATGGGTCAGCTCAGGTAGGTCCCCCAGTTCAGCTACCTGTTCCCCTGTAGGCTCCAGGGCATCCCCTCAGGGTCTGCCTCCTCCTGGACCGTGGGAACTTCGGGGGCCGGTTTCCCGCGCCCCTGCCTCCTCTCTCTCTGGCAGGCACCTGGGCCTCCCTCTCAGGCTCCAGGTCCTCTTGAACACCTTTAGCTGCCATTGACCGGGTGGTCACACATGCCCAATCAGGCAAGCCCAACATTTCTAAATGCGCACTCCGCTCCACCTTAGCCCAAGGTGAGCTCTCCAAATCGTTCCCTAACAAACAGTCAACAGGCATGGCTGGCCTCACAGCTACTTGAAGAGTGCCCGAGACCCCCCCACTCGAAGGGAACCTGAGCCACCTTGCAGTGACTCTCTGTGTTGTCAGCGGCAACAACCGGATAGAATGCATCAGGGATAACCTGCTCTTTAGACACCAGGTGACACTTGACAGCTGTCACACTGGCTCCTGTGTCTCTCAGAGCCTCCACCCTATGGCCATTGATGGTCACCCACTGCCTGTATTTCTTAGTGTTCTCAGGCAGCGGGGTCCTAGGGACCATCTTAGAGTCTCCTAATGAGACAAGGGAAAACACTGTGGGATCCCCCCCACCTTGGGCACCCAACTCCTCCCCCAGGGCTACACTAGCCAACTGCCGGGGGACTGCACTGGTGGGTGCTGGTTTTCCATGCAAAGGGCAACGAGGATCGTTTGCCTTGTGGCCAGGGGCGCCACACTTGTAACATACCAGTGGTCCCTGGTGAACAGGGGGCCTGTCGGGGCCACTGGCTTCTTCTCAGGGGAGGCTGGGAACCTTTCCCTTGGTTCCCTTGGGGTTTACTTTGGGGCCCTTTATGGAACTCCTTCTGTTTACCCTTGTCCCCCCACTCTTCTGCTGGGGACCCTGCCCACCCTTGGCGGAGTCTCCCACGTGACCCTTGTGGACCCGGGTACTCACCCAGCAGTCCGCCTCCTCAGCAAGCTGCCTAGGGTTAGTCAGCTTACTATCAATCAGGTGCTGGCGTAGCTCAGGAAAACAATTACCGGACAAGTGCTCCCAGGCAATCAAATCAAAGAGCGCCTGAAAATCAGTTGCTTTGCTACCCTTTACCCAACCATCCAAGGCTCTGCAAAAGAAGGTCACATATTCAACCCAGGTACTGCTTTCAATGTTACTACAGTTCCTGAACCTTTGCCTATAAAGCTCAGGGGTCAAACCATACCTAGTCATTAAGGCATCCTTCATGTGGCTGTACGAATTATAGACTTCAGAGGGCAAATCCAACAAGGTATCCCGCTCTTCACTGAGGAACCGTCCCCACAACCCCGCTCCCCAATCCTTCTCAGGGACCCGGTGGGAAGACATGGCTACCTCATAGGCTTTGAACCCCTGCCCAATGTCATCATTTTTAAAAATTCCTTAACCACATCTTTTGGAATATACACCCTAGCTTCAATAGGCACAGGCGGTACACTGCCACCAGAGGGAGTAATCTCTAAGCTCTTGGCCTTCAATTCCAACTCCCTCAAAACTTTCTCATGTTCAAACTGCATTTTCTTTTCCTCTAGGGCCAATTTCCTAGTTTGCATTTGGAATTCTAACTGCCCATTCAGCTTGAGCTTGGTCAGCTCCATTTCGTGCATCCTACTCTCTTTCCTGTCCTCCAACTCCTCTGGAGACAGTCCTCTGGCAGAAACACTGCTACCTACTGGGGAAGGTGGTCTTTTATCCCCTAGACCCAATAGCCCCTCCAGCTGCCCTTCTGTATTCTCAGCCCCTCCACAGGGGCACTCCTTGATCTCGACCCAGGCCCTCAGCGCCTTTTGGAGGTCCTCCTTCCTGGAGAGTCCGGTCATGGAAACTTTAAACTTTTTGCAGAATTGCCTGAGCTGCTTAAGGGTGTAGCATTCTAGCCTCTCTTCTTCCCAATCACACTCAACAGAGGCTACTGATGCTGGTTTCTCCATAGTGACTGAACTTGGCATTTGCAAAAATAGGAAATCCCAGAAAAATGCTATAAAAGTATGTGGTTGCGTTTTGGTCTGCACTCACTAAGTAGTGTTCACCAATCACTGTACATGAGTCACAAATGCAAGTCCAGAATCCTCACCGCTGACCACCAATGTTAGATTTGGGGGTCTCTAGTTGGCAGAGGTAGGTACCTTTGTCCAAATAGGGACCCTTGAGTCTAGTCAGGGAAAGTAGGTACACTCCCGAAATAACCCCTGCTCACCCTCTTGGTAGCTTGGCACGAGCAGACAGGCTTAGTTCAGAGCAGAGGTCTTCAAACTTTTTGATGCCGAGACCCCCCTGTCAAAAAATGTTAGGCGTAAGGACCCCCTCCGACAAAAAATTCTAGAACTTGGTACTCATCATCATCCACAACCAAAAGCGCCCGCAGTTACCACGGCAAATCATTTCACGGTGGGGAAATAGTATTAAACAGTGTTTAGCAAATCAAAGGTTTGTGGGTGACTGTGGTTCTGTGTCAGAGGCTTACTACACAGCTTAAATACAAAATCTCCAAAACGAATTGCCCAAAAATGCACAAATGGTACTGTACTTTATTTTTCAACAAACAAAACATAATTTGACTCAATTGGATGATAACACCTTTCTGAATCAGTGTGATGGGTGTGCCTGTTTTTCTCCAGAGAGACGGTCAATCTGTGGATGTATCCCTGGACATTCAGTACAGTGGGAGGCTTAGAGTCTGGAAGGAGAATGGCACCCGTTGTGAACACGTGTTCCCATGCATTTGGTGCAGGTGGAGGACAACATGTTGCACGGTCAGACTGGCTCAACTGAGCCTTCGTCTTGGAAAGGCCTTCGCAGGGTGAGGGTCAGAAGAGAGGTAGTGAAAGGTAGCAAAACACACTTGTCTAGAGATGGAAGCCAAAAGACACCAGTTGTTTCTTTTTGTGGGTGAAGTTAATTGTACCCAGAGGCCGGTAATCTAACAGACAGGTAAACTAGATCATTCAAGATCACACAGGCAGTCGGCGAGGAGCTGAGTAGCCTCCAAATTAGCACACACAGCGATTCTGTGAGAGCCTGGCCTTGACATGAGACAGACAGCTGTTTACCGCACGCCATTGTCTCCTCCTTCTCCCCTCCCCGGTACCTGGGTGATTTATGACGATTCATTGCTGACAAACTTATAGACCAGTCATGGAAAATGATGCCACGAGAGAACAGTTTTGGCACACATTGGTATTCAATACCACAATGACAACAGCATATATGCGGAGGCACCATTCAGCGTTGTCACATGTGCTTAGTTTAGGACACAAAATCTCATTGCAAACAAAATGGCGGGATGTGTTCTATATGAACTGAAGACCCACAAAGCATTCACTGCTCCAGTGTGTCAAAGATATTATATTTTATTGTAATTGCATTTATATAGCGCTTATTACCCCTGACGAAGTGTCAGAGCGCTTTTTCAGCGAGTAGCACGCTTCTCCAGAACCCATAAAGGATTAGTGGGGAATTAGTATAGTGAAAAAGGAAAGTAATTAGAATGGTGGATATGGTATTATGTTATTTGGATTGAGAAGGATAGTGGAGGGATGTTTTGGAGCTCGCAGCAGTAGTAGGAGGCTTGGGATGAGTAAAAGGGAGACGGAGGGGGAAGTCTCAGAGGGAAGGGTTTAGAAAGGCTTGTTTTGGGGGTGGAGGGGGATCAGAATAGTAAAGAGGTATGAAAAAGTTAAGAATGAACTAAATGGACATTTCTAGAGTTAGTGCTTGGCCACGTTTGCTGACTAATGCTATGATTTTACTCAGGAGAAGATACTTATGCATTGAAACTGTAGTTGTATCTACATGGTTGACTAAATGTTCTGGCATATTCTTATGTTTTGCTGTATTACCGCAAATAGTACTTCCATTGCTCATCATTTATAGAAGCTTTCTTAATACATTTGAACTACACAATTTAAAATACTCCATGTTTTGGAATCTTGTTTCTTTGCAAAACACATGAATAAACATAATTTTGTAATTACAAATGTCATTTTTCTAATGTGTATAGCACCAATATCTTTCTTTGCAGGACATAATTATCTGTTTCGAACCACAGCTGAAAATCAGAAGGCTATTTAGGTTTCCATGATCCCATATTCACCAATCTATTTAGAACTTTTTGACAAAAAATGATGTCCTCAGATGAACTCTCCCAGACCGGTTTTAAATGATTCCTCCACGTGATAAAGTTTTTTGTACTACAAAAACCACCACATCAAGTAAGGTGCAATCATGGATGCTTTACACATGAACAAATAACCATCGCTTTTTTGGAAAGTGTGGCAACTGTAGTTGGACAAAGGCATCATATTAATCTGCTGCGTCAAGAATAAAAACGGAAAGAACATGGAAAATAAACATTTCAATGTCACAAAAATGAATATGAAACTGCTGCTACAAAAACAGAAAGTACACCGAAAATAAACACCATTCCACAGTCATAAAAATGAACCGGCGCCTTTTTCCTGTCCCCACCCACCCACATAGCTCAATCAAGGAAACAGATAAGAATCTGTGTGTGTGTCTTTGCGTGCGTGCAAGATAGTTTCAGTGTATGTCGTCTGCAGCTGAAAAGCCAGGGCATGGGGGATGAGGAGGGGGCTTACCTAATTATTCCTGGAAGCTTCGGGTTGCCTTGGAAACCAGCCGGGAAGGAGATCCTAATGCAGAGGCAGCAATGAGCCACGAAGATGAGTTGGAAAAAGGAACACGAGGTGAAAGCAGCGACGGCCAAGAAAGACAACTGGGTCCAGTGAAAGGCAGCAGTGACAGCGCAGAACTCCGTGGAAATACAGCCTGCATTAGGAAGGTGCTGGTCCATCTTTATGGACAAAGTTCGCGGGCATTTCCTGGTGTGCATGCTGCAGTCTCTCTGATTGGAGGACAGGCATTGATGACGTTGCCACATTATGATTGGCTTATTTTGCCCTGTCCTCCAATCAGAGAGGCTACTGAGATGTAATTATTTCGAATCCAAAACGAAACGTAAACGTTTTGGATTCGAGGCAGCAGTGAGGCAGGTGAATGCGCGACCCCCTTCCAATGACTCCACGCCCCCCCTGGGGGTCGCGCCCCATAGATTGAAGACCTATGGTTCAGAGGCAGTGTGTAAAGCATTTGTGAACACATACAGTAATCAAGTGACAACACTACAAATGGACACCACACCGGTTATATATTTATAAAAATAGGTATACTTTATATAGATTTACCACAAGACCATAAACAACAAAAATAATCCACGATACTGTTAAGAATGCTTAGTTCTGATCAAAAGGCTTAATTCAAGGTTCTGTGCGAGTCGGTAGCCTCCTCCGGCTACGGCGATGTCGAGAACAAACAGAGTCTAACAAATCCAGCTGACCGCGTCGAGACGGGCCAACACAGCGTAGACAGACTCGGTCACAGTACCTTTACTTGAAGCGGCAGGCACGGGCGTGCGAGCCGGATGGCTGTTCGTCGCGGTCGCGATGCAAAAATGGAAGCGTTGCAGGACGCGTTGTCCCTCGATGCGGTGCAGGCAGCGGCTCGTTGACGTCGTCGAGACGGAGTCGGTGAGACCAGGGCCGTGCGTTGCAGGGCGAGACGGTGCTTCGATGCGGTGCTGGCAGGTTGCGGTGCGGCGACGGAGCCGGATTCAGGAGCTGGCGTCGATCAGTCCGGACAGCGGTGCGAGTCGGGCGGTGCGTCGCAAAGCGTGCGAGCGGTGCCCAACTCCGGTGCGGTCACAGGACTCGAACTCAGCAGCAGTGACCGTGTCGGTCGGACCAGTTCGATTCGGCGTAGCGAAGCGTTGCAGGACGCGTTGTCCCTCGATGCGGTGCAGGCAGCGGCTCGTTGACGGAGTCGGTGAGACCAGGGCCGTGCGTTGCAGGGCGAGACGGTGCTTCGATGCGGTGCTTACAGGACACCGAGTCGGTCGTGAGAGTCGGTCACAGCTCCCTACCTCTGCAGCCACTGAAACAGAGTTTCCAGCAGCAATTCACAAAGGGGGTGAAGTCCAATGGTCCTGGGACTTCGGTCAGGGGGCAAGCTCTCTTCCAAGCCCTTGGAGATCCTTCACAAGTTGATGAAAGTCACAGCAAAGCAAAAGTTCCTTTCTCCTTTCTTTGGCAGTCAGGCAAACCACTGCAGGCCAATCCCCCAAGCAGCACTTCAGCTTAGGGATAGTCTCTCCTCAGTTTCTTCTTGGTTCCGCTCCTCAGCAAAGGTTTCTTCTTGTTCCCAAAAGTGATCTAATCTTCCTGGGGTCTGGGTGCCCCTCTTATACCCTGATTCTCTTTGTTCTCTGGAGGCAGAGAGGCCTCTGCCTAGTCCAAAACCAGTTCTGGTCCGTCCTGGAGCACTTTGTTTTTCTGACTCCTTCTTTCCTTTCAGAATGTGGGGCAGAGTGCTCAGCCGCCCGGCAGGAGGTGGAGCCAGCATTGTGGAAGGCAGGCACAGCCCTATTCAGACCCAGGTGCAACTCCTCCCTCCACTCTGGATGCAGATCTTTCTATTCAGCCCTGCGCTGACTCACCCTGTCTCCTGTAGCCACCCCCAGCCCCTGTCACTCAATCTCCAGACAAGGAATACACAACCTAGCAGAGGCAGGCTTGGATAGTTAGGCAAGAAAATACCCACTTTCTAAAAGTGGCATTTTCAAACACAGAATGTCAAAACCAACTTCACTAAAAGATGTATTTTATCATCCTGAGTTCAGGCATACTAAATTCGTTTTTCTACCATGTTCCCTGGGTCAGTTCTGACTATAAGGTGTAATAGTCAGTCTGCCCATTCTGGCCTATGGGGAGCAGGTAGCCTTGCAATAGTGAAAAACGAAAATGGCTGTAATTCACTATTAGGACATGCCACACACACCAGGGCATGTCCTACCTTATACTTACAATGCACCCTGCCCTAGGGCCTACTTTAGGGGTGACCAACATGCAGTAAAGGGAAGGTTTAGGGACTGGTAAGTGGGTGTACTCACCAAGTCGCCATGGCAGCCCTAGGCTGCACACAGGCTCTGCGATGGCAGGCCTGAGACACATTTTACAAGCCGCTTCTGTGGGTGGCACAACCAGTGCTGCAAGCCCACCAGCGGCATTGGATTTACAAGCCCTGGGCACACTGAGTGCACTGTACTAGGGACTGACAAGTAAACCAATCATCCAATCATGGAGTCACTAATACATATATCAATTAACGATAGGGAGCACTTGTACTTTGGCACTGATTAGCAGCGGCAAAGTGCCCATGAGCATCTAGTCCAGCAAAAACATATCGGCAACAGTGGAGGCATTACGAAAAAATGGAAGGGAGACCCACGCCAAGGATGCCAGGTCTAACACGTGTCCCCTCCAGCTGAAATGTGGGGAGAACTATCCTACCCCTAGGGAGTTCTCATCGCTAAGGCGGAAAAATCTGGACAGTCCATCAGCATTGGCGTGTTCTGTACCAGGGCGGTGTTCCACCGTAAAGTCCATCCCCTGTAGGGAAATGGACCACCTCAACAGCTTTGGATTCTCACCCCTCATCTGCATCAACCATCTGAGGGGCCTGTGGTCTGTCTGAACCCGGAAGTGAGTCCCAAACAGGTATGGTCTCAGCTTCTTCAGTGCCCAGACCACAGCAAATGCCTCACGCTCAATAGAACTCCATCTCTGTTCCCGGGGAAGTAACCTCCTACTGATGAAGGCTACAGGTTGGTCTAGGCCCTCTTCATTGATCTGTGATAGAACAGCCCCTACACCATGCTCTGAAGCGTCCGTCTGAACAATGAACTCATTGGAGAAGTTGGGTGCCTGGAGCACAGGCGCCGTGCACATGGCAGTCTTCAAGGTGTCAAAAGCTTTTGACAGGCGTCAGTCCAAATCACTTTCCTGGGCTGCTTCTTGAAGTCAGCTCTGTCAAGGGGGCAACAATGCTGCCATACCCCTTGACGAATCTCCGGTAATACCCGGTGAGTCCTAGGAAGGCTCTCACCTCTGTCTGGGTCTTGGGGGCTCCCAAGCCAGAATGGTATCAATTTTCGGTTGGAGGGGCGCCACCTGGCCGCTCCCAACCTGGTGTCCCAAGTACACCACAGAACCCTGCCCAATCTGGCACTTACTCGCCTTGATTGTGAGGCCTGCTCTCCGCAGCGCCATCAACACTTCCCAGAGGTGGCGCAGATGTTCTTCCCAACTGGCACTGAACACTGCGATGTCATCCAGGTAGGCGGCACTGAAATCCTCCAGTCCAACCAACACCTGGTTGACCAACCTCTGAAAGGTGGCAGGGGCATTCTTCATCCCAAAGGGCATCACCCGGAACTGGTAGTGCCCATCTGGTGTGGAGAATGCTGACCTCTCTTTGCCCCATCAGTCAAGGCGATCTGCCAGTACCCAGACGTTAAGTCAAACGTGCTGAGGTACCGTGCAGCCCCTAACCGATCTATGAGCTCATCAGCTCTGGGGATGGGGTGGGCGTCAGTCCTGGTGACGGAATTGAGTCCCCTGTAGTCCACACAGAACCGGAGTTCTGGGGTGGCACCAGGCGCGGCAGCCTTTGGAACTAAGACCACTGGGCTGGCCCAAGGGCTGTTAGAGGACTCAATCACCCCTAGCGCAAACATCTTGGAGACCTCCTCCTTGATGCAGGCTCTGACCCTGTCAGTCACCCTGTAAGCCATGTGCTTCACAGGAAGACTGTCCCCAGTGTCCACATAATGGACGCACCAATGAGTGACACTGGGAACCAGGGAGAACAGGTCAGGGAACTGTCCCAACAGTTGGCGACAGTCACCCTGCTGCTCAGGTGTCAGGGAGGTGGAGAGGTTTACTCCCTCCACTGATCCATCTTGCTCTCGGGCTGACAGGAGGTCAGGAAGAGGCTCGGTCTCCTCCTCCATTCCATCATCTGTAGCTAAGAGCATGCCCACTTGGGACCTCTCCAAGTGGGGCTTCAGGCGGTTCACATGCAGGACCCGCAAGGGGTTCCTGGGAGACTGCAAGTCCACCAAATAGGTAACTGGACTCTTGCGCTCCACCACCGTAAAGGGGCCGGTCCACCTGTCCTGGAGCGCACAAGGCTCCACAGGGGCCATGACCCACACTTTCTGACCAGGCTGAAGCTCTACCAGAGTGGCATTCTGGTCGTACCACCGCTTCATCTCCTCCTGGCTGGCTTCCAGATTTGCCTCAGCAAGTTCTCTGAAACGCCTAGTCTGGTTCCTGAAGGCCAGCATGTAACTGTATACATCCTGGGGAGGTTTCCTGGGAGATTGCTCCCAGCCTTCCTTGACCAAACTCAGAGGTCCTCGCACCGGGTGTCCATAGAGGAGCTCAAAGGGACTGAACCCTAGAGACTTCTGTGGCACCTCCCGGTATGCAAACAACAGGCATGGTAAGAGGACGTCCCATTTACGCCTCATGGGTTCTTCCAGACCCATAATCATGCCCTTGAGGGTCCGGTTGAATCTCTCAACCAGCCCATTTCCTTGAGGGTGGTAAGGAGTGGTGAACTTGTAAGTTACACCGCACTCCTGCCACAGGGACTTCATGTACTTGGACACGAAGTTGGTACCTCTGTCAGACACCACCTCTTGAGGGAATCCCACACGTGAGAAAATTCCCATCAGTGCCCGTCCCACCACGGGGGCCGTCACTGTCCTCAGAGGGATGGCTTCCGGGTACCAGGATAAACCTGTTGCCCATGGCTGTCTTGGGGTCCAGTGGCCCCACAATATCAATCCCCACCCGTTCAAAGGGGGTGCTGACCACAGGGAATGGCTGGAGAGGAGCCTTGTGCTTCCTCCCACTCTTTCCACTTGCCTGGCAAGTCTGACATGTCCTGCAGTGAGTGGCGGCACTCCTGCGCATCTGGGGCCAATAGAAATGGGTAACAAGCCTGTCAAAGGTCTTGTCCTGCCCCAGATGTCCTGCTAACGGTACATCATGAGCCAACCCCAGTAGGAAGGCTCTGAAGCGCTGGGGTACCACCAGCACACGGGCTGACCCAGGCTCAGCAACCTTAGGCTCTGAATACAGGAGACCATTCTCCCAGTAAACCCAATGTGATCCAGACTGATCACCTGCTGCCTGGTCTGTGGCCTGTTGCCTCAGACCCACGAGAGAGGGGCATGCGTTCTGCTCCTCGCAGAACTCTTCCCTGGAGGGTCCTCCTTCTTGCTGCCAATGGGTCAGCTCAGGTAGGTCCCCCAGTTCAGCTACCTGTTCCCCTGTAGGCTCCAGGGCATCCCCCTCAGGGTCTGCCTCCTCCTGGACCGTGGGAACTTCGGGGCCGGTTTCCCGCGCCCCTGCCTCCTCTCTCTGGCAGGCACCTGGGCCTCCCTCTCAGGCTCCAGGTCCTCTTGAACACCTTTAGCTGCCATTGACCGGGTGGTCACACATGCCCAATCAGGCAAGCCCAACATTTCTAAATGCGCACTCCGCTCCACCTTAGCCCAAGGTGAGCTCTCCAAATCGTTCCCTAACAAACAGTCAACAGGCATGGCTGGCCTCACAGCTACTTGAAGAGTGCCCGAGACCCCCCCACTCGAAGGGAACCTGAGCCACCTTGCAGTGACTCTCTGTGTTGTCAGCGGCAACAACCGGATAGAATGCATCAGGGATAACCTGCTCTTTAGACACCAGGTGACACTTGACAGCTGTCACACTGGCTCCTGTGTCTCTCAGAGCCTCCACCCTATGGCCATTGATGGTCACCCACTGCCTGTATTTCTTAGTGTTCTCAGGCAGCGGGGTCCTAGGGACCATCTTAGAGTCTCCTAATGAGACAAGGGAAAACACTGTGGGATCCCCCACCTTGGGCACCCAACTCCTCCCCCAGGGCTACACTAGCCAACTGCCGGGGGACTGCACTGGTGGGTGCTGGTTTTCCATGCAAAGGGCAACGAGGATCGTTTGCCTTGTGGCCAGGGGCGCCACACTTGTAACATACCAGTGGTCCCTGGTGAACAGGGGGCCTGTCGGGGCCACTGGCTTCTTCTCAGGGGGAGGCTGGGAACCTTTCCCTTGGTTCCCTTGGGGTTTACTTTGGGGCCCTTTATGGAACTCCTTCTGTTTACCCTTGTCCCCCCACTCTTCTGCTGGGGACCCTGCCCACCCTTGGCGGAGTCTCCCACGTGACCCTTGTGGACCCGGGTACTCACCCAGCAGTCCGCCTCCTCAGCAAGCTGCCTAGGGTTAGTCAGCTTACTATCAATCAGGTGCTGGCGTAGCTCAGGAAAACAATTACCGGACAAGTGCTCCCAGGCAATCAAATCAAAGAGCGCCTGAAAATCAGTTGCTTTGCTACCCTTTACCCAACCATCCAAGGCTCTGCAAAAGAAGGTCACATATTCAACCCAGGTACTGCTTTCAATCTTACTACAGTTCCTGAACCTTTGCCTATAAAGCTCAGGGGTCAAACCATACCTAGTCATTAAGGCATCCTTCATGTGGCTGTACGAATTATAGACTTCAGAGGGCAAATCCAACAAGGTATCCCGCCCTTCACTGAGGAACCGTCCCCACAACCCCGCTCCCCAATCCTTCTCAGGGACCCGGTGGGAAGACATGGCTACCTCATAGGCTTTGAACCACTGCCCAATGTCATCATTTTTAAAAAATTCCTTAACCACATCTTTTGGAATATACACCCTAGCTTCAATAGGCACAGGCGGTACACTGCCACCAGAGGGAGTAATCTCTAAGCTCTTGGCCTTCAATTCCAACTCCCTCAAAACTTTCTCATGTTCAAACTGCATTTTCTTTTCCTCTAGGGCCAATTTCCTAGTTTGCATTTGGAATTCTAACTGCCCATTCAGCTTGAGCTTGGTCAGCTCCATTTCGTGCATCCTACTCTCTTTCCTGTCCTCCAACTCCTCTGGAGACAGTCCTCTGGCAGAAACACTGCTACCTACTGGGGAAGGTGGTCTTTTATCCCCTAGACCCAATAGCCCCTCCAGCTGCCCTTCTGTATTCTCAGCCCCCTCCACAGGGGCACTCCTTGATTCGACCCAGGCCCTCAGCGCCTTTTGGAGGTCCTCCTTCCTGGAGATCCCGGTCATGGACACTTTAAACTTTTTGCAGAATTGCCTGAGCTGCTTAAGGGTGTAGCATTCTAGCCTCTCTTCTTCCCAATCACACTCAACAGAGGCTACTGATGCTGGTTTCTCCATAGTGACTGAACTTGGCATTTGCAAAAATAGGAAATCCCAGAAAAATGCTATAAAAGTATGTGGTTGCGTTTGGTCTGCACTCACTAAGTAGTGTTCACCAATCACTGTACATGAGTCACAAATGCAAGTCCAGAATCCTCACCGCTGACCACCAATGTTAGATTTGGGGGTCTCTAGTTGGCAGAGGTAGGTACCTTTGTCCAAATAGGGACCCTTGAGTCTAGTCAGGGAAAGTAGGTACACTCCCGAAATAACCCCTGCTCACCCTCTTGGTAGCTTGGCACGAGCAGACAGGCTTAGTTCAGAGGCAGTGTGTAAAGCATTTGTGAACACATACAGTAATCAAGTGACAACACTACAAATGGACACCACACCGGTTATATATTTATAAAAATAGGTATACTTTATATAGATTTACCACAAGACCATAAACAACAAAAATAATCCACGATACTGTTAAGAATGCTTAGTTCTGATCAAAAAGGCTTAATTCAAGGTTCTGTGCGAGTCGGTAGCCTCCTCCGGCTACGGCGATGTCGAGAACAAACAGAGTCTAACAAATCCAGCTGACCGCGTCGAGACGGGCCAACACAGCGTAGACAGACTCGGTCACAGTACCTTTTACTTGAAGCGGCAGGCACGGGCGTGCGAGCCGGATGGCTGTTCTGTCGCGGTCGCGATGCAAAAATGGAAGCGTTGCAGGACGCGTTGTCCCTCGATGCGGTGCAGGCAGCGGCTCGTTGACGTCGTCGAGACGGAGTCGGTGAGACCAGGGCCGTGCGTTGCAGGGCGAGACGGTGCTTCGATGCGGTGCTGGCAGGTTGCGGTGCGGCGACGGAGCCGGATTCAGGAGCTGGCGTCGATCAGTCCGGACAGCGGTGCGAGTCGGGCGGTGCGTCGCAAAGCGTGCGAGCGGTGCCCAACTCCGGTGCGGTCACAGGACTCGAACTCAGCAGCAGTGACCGTGTCGGTCGGACCAGTTCGATTCGGCGTAGCGAAGCGTTGCAGGACGCGTTGTCCCTCGATGCGGTGCAGGCAGCGGCTCGTTGACGGAGTCGGTGAGACCAGGGCCGTGCGTTGCAGGGCGAGACGGTGCTTCGATGCGGTGCTTACAGGACACCGAGTCGGTCGTGAGAGTCGGTCACAGCTCCCTACCTCTGCAGCCACTGAAACAGAGTTTCCAGCAGCAATTCACAAAGGGGGTGAAGTCCAATGGTCCTGGGACTTCGGTCAGGGGGCAAGCTCTCTTCCAAGCCCTTGGAGATCCTTCACAAGTTGATGAAAGTCACAGCAAAGCAAAAGTTCCTTTCTCCTTTCTTTGGCAGTCAGGCAAACCACTGCAGGCCAATCCCCCAAGCAGCACTTCAGCTTAGGGATAGTCTCTCCTCAGTTTCTTCTTGGTTCCGCTCCTCAGCAAAGGTTTCTTCTTGTTCCCAAAAGTGATCTAATCTTCCTGGGGTCTGGGTGCCCTCTTATACCCTGATTCTCTTTGTTCTCTGGAGGCAGAGAGGCCTCTGCCTAGTCCAAAACCAGTTCTGGTCCGTCCTGGAGCACTTTGTTTTTCTGACTCCTTCTTTCCTTTCAGAATGTGGGGCAGAGTGCTCAGCCGCCCGGCAGGAGGTGGAGCCAGCATTGTGGAAGGCAGGCACAGCCCTATTCAGACCCAGGTGCAACTCCTCCCTCCACTCTGGATGCAGATCTTTCTATTCAGCCCTGCGCTGACTCACCCTGTCTCCTGTAGCCACCCCCAGCCCCTGTCACTCAATCTCCAGACAAGGAATACACAACCTAGCAGAGGCAGGCTTGGATAGTTAGGCAAGAAAATACCCACTTTCTAAAAGTGGTATTTTCAAACACAGAATGTCAAAACCAACTTCACTAAAAGATGTATTTTATCATCCTGAGTTCAGGCATACTAAATTCGTTTTTCTACCATGTTCCCTGGGTCAGTTCTGACTATAAGGTGTAATAGTCAGTCTGCCCATTCTGGCCTATGGGGAGCAGGTAGCCTTGCAATAGTGAAAAACGAAAATGGCTGTAATTCACTATTAGGACATGCCACACACACCAGGGCATGTCCTACCTTATACTTACAATGCACCCTGCCCTAGGGCCTACTTTAGGGGTGACCAACATGCAGTAAAGGGAAGGTTTAGGGACTGGTAAGTGGGTGTACTCACCAAGTCGCCATGGCAGCCCTAGGCTGCACACAGGCTCTGCGATGGCAGGCCTGAGACACATTTTACAAGCCGCTTCTGTGGGTGGCACAACCAGTGCTGCAAGCCCACCAGCGGCATTGGATTTACAAGCCCTGGGCACACTGAGTGCACTGTACTAGGGACTGACAAGTAAACCAATCATCCAATCATGGAGTCACTAATACATATATCAATTAACGATAGGGAGCACTTGCACTTTGGCACTGATTAGCAGCGGCAAAGTGCCCATGAGCATCTAGTCCAGCAAAAACATATCGGCAACAGTGGAGGCATTACGAAAAAATGGAAGGGAGACCCACGCCAAGGATGCCAGGTCTAACAGTCGGTTATTAAGCCTGTACACCTAAAAGACAAGATCTGTTAATGTTACTCCATTAAAGGCGCTATGAAAAGCATGATGGGTGTAGATTTTGAAGGAAGGATACTATTCTGTTTGTCTACTATTAGTTTGATTATGGCAAATCAATCTTTATATTATCTGTTGAACCACACATAGACTTTACCATTATGCTACCTTGTGAAGGCTCCTGCAACAAAATAAACATATTTGACTTTCCAAAAGTAACATATTTGACTTCCCTCTACTCCAAGGATGAGAGATCATGCATGAGGTTTACATGCCCCTCATGGCCCCACCGTCCTGGAGAAGCACTGCAGATAACCATTAGGGACTGCTGGTGGTCAGATAGGTTTTCAGACTCCTTCTTAAATCAGTTTACCTCTTTCGTTGATCGTATACCTTTTCCTCAGAAGTGCCTTATGGAGGTTTGGAAGCTTCTTAAAATGAGGCCCTAAGATGTGTGGAGGTAAAAGATACCGGTCTCTGAGCCCAAGTGTTAAAGGTAACTTTAGATGAGTTTTCTCAGGTTTGTCATGATTTAAGTGTGTTGTAAGCACAATAAATTGTTTGCCCATGAATTCAGCCTTCTGTGTTTTAACTGAATGTGCAACAAAATGACTTCCAGGCTATAGTAAATACATTTGTTTATTTGTTATTGTTACAGTTGACAATTTGATGACACTACCATCCTCCCTCGAAAAGCCAACATCCTATAGCACAAGCATTTGCTTCTAACTACTAGCAACTGAAGGGCCACACATAAAGCTCTTGTGCAGTCCATTACACTGCATCGTAACTTGCCTTGCTATCAGCCACTTAGGCATGCACACTGAGATATAACGGTATGCTCATGCAATAAGAGAAACACCAGCTTCAATTTACGTTTGTGTATCCGGTTCAGTTGGATTTACTCTGTGATGTTATGTGTACAAGCGCTATGTTTAGAATGTCTGCGCTAGATAAGACACTTGCAGCGGAACCATTATCCAAGTTCTCTCTTTAAGTTGTAGCTTCCCCTTTCTAATTTTAATTTTCTCATTATTCAGGTTCTTCCCCGAGTCTCTAGGGCGTGGGGTTGGGATGTATGAGTAAGCGGAAGTTATTCACCACAGCTTGCTTCAGACAAGACATTCTGGAAGTTGCCATGTTTTTCAGGGCCGGACTGGACTTTTATTCCATAGGGCATTTCCCCAGTCATCTGGAGGCCGATTTTGAAAATCCAGGGCTGCTAATAGGGCCGCTGTCACATTCCCCAGCTCCGTGAAATTAATTTTAGCAGGGCTTCAACAGAAAGGGGAGGAGGTGGAATAAAAGAAATCAGAGAGGGAGAAGAGAGAGGGGAGAAGGTCAGAAAGAGAATGGGTAGATGAAATGGAGAAAACCTAGAGCGAGGATGGGAATGGAGTTTTGCTGGTTTGAGCAGTATTACCAACGTTGCTTTTGGTTCCTCGGTACGGCCCTGATGTATTTCCTCCAAAAATATTTGATTTTTTTTCCTTCAAAACTAAGAAAATTGCACGAAGTTGCGAAGTTTAGATTGGAAAGAAAAATCATGCAGTATGATTTGCAAAAACAAATCTTAGAAAAACTGACTTTTAGTCAGATAATACTCTATCTAAAAAAAGGTTCTTGTAGGAATTTTTTTCTACAGTAACTTTCTTCCTGGGGTGAAGTTCACTTCTCACCTTAGGCAAACTTTGCTTGTGAAATAAAAATGTTGCCCACATCAGCACTCCAACCTCACTTGCTGTCAGTGTCTGAATGAATATGAATGCAGAAAGTAGAGGAGGAGTGTAAGCACCTGGGTTTCACTTTTGAAAAATGACTAAATGCTTTGTAAGAACATTGCAGTATCCTCCCATACGTGTATGACCACACATAAGCTAGAGCTGTAACAGTGAATACAGTGTACTTGTTACAAAACCTGAGCCATCTTTTTGAAATACTAATTTCTGTGTGTGTTTGTATATATATATGCACACTATTCTTTTCAATTAACTGATTTTTTTCCTATGTATTCCAAATATTTGCTGACAAAGTGCCGTTTTTTCCAAATCTTTTCAGTCACATGCTACATCTGACTGTATGCCTGTTGGAGGCCCCTTGCTTTCAACATTTGGAAGAGGAAGGCATCATTTAATCCTGCTGGTCGGTGTGCTTACACTTTCAGGATATGAGTTTCACATACTTAGCCATCCATTTCCAATACAGTTTCTCATGTTTCAAGTCCCTACTTAGCACTGGCGCCAATCCTACAAGGCACACAAGCAGAAGAGTAGAAAAGAGCATGGTGCATGTGTTTGAAGCATAGTCATATGCTAACATTGGTTATAAATAGCTGCTGATTTGGTCAAATAATTGTATCCAAGTATAATTAGCTCTTTGTCAAAAGCACTAAGGTATAATATTCACATTGTACTTAGTGTCCATCAGCGGGTGATTACCCAGGCACGAGTGATCAATATCTGTGGAGCAAAGCCTACATTCCTTTTGGAAAATAGCCAGAATTAAATTTAATCCTGCAAACTGTGTAGTTCAGTTGTTCATTCTCCTTCCTGACATGCTTCATTCAGGAGGAAGTGTGGTCTAGCATAAAGCATTGTCTTTGCAGCTAAGAGAATGTACTACCTTGCAGTTTACACCACTTGAGTATGGCAGTGGTCCAGCTTTATTAATGTCTTATGCGGAGTAATTTTGATTGATTTATAATCGCGTGTTCTGTTGTTTTTGGGAGATCAATAGGTAGGGCATTATCAGAGTGTACCCAGGATATCTTGGTGTCACGCACGGTTTTCAAGTTTCAGTTAAAAATGAAGAGTGCATCAGAAGGTGCAGATAAATCATAAAACACAGTCTTGTGTTATGTTAAATGTGTTGTGTAATCACCAATTTATAACGATCACATACATCCCTTCCGGTACAAGGCGGCCACTGGAATGGATTTAAATGCTGCTCTACCAGAGATTAAATATAACACTAGGCAAAGTGTTTACTTTTGTGCTGCATACTGGAGATTCCCTAGTCACAGGAGTATTTAGCTGAAATTACAGATTACTCTAGGCAGTGGGGGTAAAAGCTGAATATGTACTCCCCCACCCCTTTACATTGGGTGTGTACGCTAGACTTTTAAGAAGAAAGTTTGCACAATTGAGAAGGCGTTTCGGTGTGTAATTTTGGGAGTCTGTCCTTAAGGTATTTGGAAGAATTCTCTTGATTGTTTGAATTACCACACACAGGAGTCTGAAGCATATCAGGATGATATAGATACAGATACAGGAAACTTGGAATGTAAGTGGTTGGCAAAATATTTACAAATGCAACATGTTGCAACATTCTTCACCACCTGCCATGCAACCCACAAAAACCTAAATTGAGGAGATCTGAACTGAGAGGGTGATGTAGGGAAGAATCTGGCAGAAGCACTTGAATTGCCAAAGGTAAAAGTTAGATCTGAGGCTTGAAACATCAGTTCTTAACCATGGCTGTTTGTGGTGATGCTGCATAGCTCCTGTGACCATGCCTTTCATGCATCCATGTCCCGATTGTTGCCCCAAGAATCTTTCCTGAGAATGAAAAACTTACTGATTTGGAGAAAGGAAACTATGTGAGTTTCCTTCTACAAAAACTCCACTGAAGAAGTATTCCCTCGTATGGAAGGCTTACTTGTCCATGGGCAGCTTAATTTTATTCATTCTAATCAGACTCCCTAAACCTAAAACCTTTTTCCATTGTAATGCCTTTCAGTGAGCATTGGTGTTTGTATATTTATTTAGTTGTAGCTTTCCCTGGAAAGCTTCTGAACCCTATATGGGGGGCGAAGCCCTGTTCAATAAAAAGGCCAGAACTTGGGTGATAGCCTTATTCAAGTCTGCAATATTCAAGTGAAATGTGAACAGATTGAGGGTATCATAATAAACATAATCAGGAAGGTAGCATACAAATCAGTGCATCAAATTTGTGGGTGACTGTTAGAAATGGGGTATCTAGTTGGGAGTGGTTTGCACCCTTTCCAAGTAGGGACACTCACTCTAGTCTGGGTAATAGGATTACCCAGCTAAAATAATCCCTGCTCACCCCCTTGGTAGCTTGGCAAGAGGAGTCGGGGTTATCTCAAGGCAATGTGTAAAGCATTTGTACATACACACACAGTAACCACATCACAAAATGACACCACACCAGTTCAGAAAAATAGCCAATATTTATCTGAGTAAAACAAGACCAAACCTACAAAAATCCAACATATATAAATCAAGATATCACTTTTGAGATTACTGTAAAATTATAGCTCTTAGAAAACCATAGCTCCAACTGGGGCTATCCCGACGTTGTGATAGGCACTAAGCCAACAGTTCGGCGCCAACTGGGAGGAGTGCGGGCCGGCTACTAGGTCACACGGGCCCCCTCATTAACAGTACCTTGAAAGTGATGAAAACAAAGACGTTGCACGGCGTCGGAGAGGTGAGGTGTGCTGGTGCGGTATCGGTTTCTTATTGCCACAGGAAAGGTGAGGCATCTGCTCCTTACTGCTACGCAGGGGAGATGAAGAGTCAGTTCCTTACTGTTGCAGGGGAGGTGAAGCGACATTGGTTCCTAACGACAGTGCGGTGTTGATGAGTTCAGGAGGTCACCTACACTGAGCATCGACTCTGTGATGATGCGATTGAGGCGTTGGTGACGACACGCATCGGGGCTGCATTGTAAGTCGGGGCGGTGCATCATGCTCTTCACGAGTGGTGCCCTTGGCTCCGGTGCAGGCAGTGGCACAGCATCGGTGCGAAGCGATGTCGTCTGAGAGGTCGGGCTGTGGTTCAAGTCGAGGCAGTGCACCGTGCCCTTCATGAGCGGTGCCCTCGGCACCAGTGCAGGTAGCGGCATCGCTAACTAAGTCGATATTGCTTTTCTTGTGTTGCAACACCAGCCACACAATTCCATGGGCCCAGGGACTGGAATTGGCACCACTTGGCAATCGGGACTCCCAGCAGAGAAGACCAGGTGCTGTTAGCAAGATGCAGGTGAGGTCTTTGATGGCCCAGGAGGCAAGCACGCACGCACAAGCCCTTAGAGGACCTTGGAAGCAGGATTCAGAAAGCAAAGTCCAGTCCTTTCTCTCTCAGGACAGAAGCAGCTAGCACCAGGCCAGCACAACAAACCAACAGGCGGAGCGGCAGTCCCTCCTACAGCATCCAGCTCTTCTTTCTGGCAGAATGACCTTAGTCCAGAAGTGTTCTGATTTTGGAGTGTCAGAGGTCCAATACTTATACCTCTTTCTGCCTTTGAAAGCCTTTGTAGAGCACAGGACCCTGCCTTTCCCTGACCTGGCTCCAGACACACTACAGGGGGTGGAGACCGCTTTGTGTGAGGACAGGCGTAGCCCTATTCAGGTGTCAGTGACTTCCTCCCACCAATCTATCTCAGAAAGGTCCACCAGCCTGGTGATGGGCCATCAGGATATACAAGGCACAACTCAGCTCCCTTGGTGTGACTGTCTAGAGTGAATGCACAAACAGCCCAACTGTCATCCTAACCCAGACATGGATTCTACAGACAGTCAGAGGCACAAAATGGTTAAGCAAGAAAATTCCCACTTTCTAAAAGTGGCATTTTCAAACATGCATTTTAAAAACCAACTTCAACAAAATATGTATATTTAAATTGTGAATTCGGAGACCCCAAATTACAAATCTCTATTTATTCCCAATTGGAAGATACACTTGTAAGATGTTATAAAGCAGCTCCAATGATAACCTATGGGAGAGATAGGCCTTGCTGTAGTGAAAAATGAAATTAGTCGTTTTTCACTACCAGGACATGTAAAACACACCAGTACATGTCCTACCTTTTGGATACACTGCACCCTGCCCACAGGGCTACACTGGGCCTACCTTAGGGGTGGACTTGCATGTAGTAAAAGGGAAGGTTTGGGCCTGGAAGAGGGTGTTCTTGCTAGGTTGACATGGCAGTTTAAAACTGCACACACAGACACTGCAGTGGCAGGTCTGAGACATGTTTGCAGGGCTACTCATATGGTTGGCACAATCCGTGCTGCAGGGCCACTAGTAGCATTTGATTTATAGGTCCTGGGCATACCTGGTGCACTTTACTAGGGATATACTAGTGAGTCAGATATGCCAATCATGGATAAACCAATTACAGTTACTATTTACACATTGAGCACTTGCACTTTAGCACTGGTCAGCAGTGGTAAAATGCCCAGAGTCCTAAAACCAGCAAAAATGAAATGCAGCACACCATAAAAAAAACAGAAGGTCAGAAGCAAAAAGACATAGGAAATCACCCCATAGGAAATCCTTAATGAGGAACATGGCAGTTTCCAGCCGATCAATGAGCTCATCAGCTCGGGGGATAGGGTGTGCGTCAGTCTTGGTGATGGCATTGAGTCCACGGTAGTCCACACAGAACCGCATTTCAGGAGTGACACTGGTTTGGACAGCTTTTGGAACCAAGACCACTGGGCTGGCCCAAGGGCTGCTGGAGGGCTCAATCACCTCTAGGGTTAGCATTTTGGAAACGTCTTCCTTAATGCTAGCCTTCACTCTGTCAGTCAGCCTGTAAATCTTGTGCTTAACAGGTGGACTATCGCCAGTGTCGAGATCATGAATGTACCAATAGGTGACTCCTGGGATGAGTGAAAACAGAATTGCAAACTGTCCCAGTAACTGGCGACAGTCACTCTGCTGCTCTCGGGTCAGTGTAGGGAAGAGGATCACTCCCTTCACTGACCCATTTTTCTCTTGAGCAGACAGAAGGTCAGAGAGGGGCTGACTCTCCTCTTCCGCACCATTATCAGTAGCCAAGAGCATGGTCAACACGGACCTCTCAAAGTGGGGTTTGAGGCGGTTCACATGCAGAACCCTCAAGGGGTTCCTAGGAGTCTGCAAGTCCACCAGGTAGGTGAACGTCACTTTGCGCTCCTTGACCTCAAAGGGCTGGACACCTTGTCCTGTAGAGCACGAGGCTCTTTTTGGCTCCATCACCCATACCTTTTGACCAGGCTGAAACTCAACCAGAGTGGTATTCTGGTCGTACCAACATTTTATGGCCTCCTGGCTAGCTTCTACTGAGCGAGTTTCCTGAAGCGTGCTGTCTGTTTCCAAAAGGCCAGCATGTAACTGAATACATCCTGGGGTGGCTTCCTAGGATCTTGCTCCCAGCCCTCCTTCACCAAACTGAGAGGTCCTTTCACAGGGTGTCCATACAGAAGTTCAAAAGGACCGAAGCCAGCCCTCTTCTGCGGTACCTCCCTATAGGCAAAAGAAAGCATGGTAGGAGGACGTCCCACTTGCACCTCATGGGTTCCGACAGTCCCCCAGTCATACCTTTCAGGATTCTGTTGAAACTTTCACCCAACCCATTACTCAGGGGGGGGGGAGGTGAATGTGTAGTTCATGCCACACTCCTGCCACATGGCCTTCATGTACAGCGACATGATTTTAGTACCCCGGTCAGATCCCATCTCCTTGGGGGAAACCTATGTGCGTAGAGATCCCCATCAGTGCACGGGCCACGACGAGCACCGTCACTGTCCTCGGAGGGATAGCTTCCAGGTACCGGGTGGCATGTTCCACCAAGACTAGGATGAATCTGTTGCCCTTGGCTGTCTTGGGATCTAGAGGCCCCCACAATGTCAATGCCCACCCGCTCGAAAGGGGTTCTCACGACAGGGAATGGTTGTAGGGAAGTCTTACATCTCCCCCCACTCTTGCTACTCGCTTGGCCAGTCTAGCAGGACCTACAGAATGTATCCGAGTGTTTTCTCATTTGGGGCCAGTAAAAGTGGGTGACAAGCCTTGTCAAAGGTCTTGCCCTGTCCCAAATGTCCTGCAAGAGGCACATCCGGAGCCAAACCTAGTAGGAAGGCTCTGAAGCACTGAGGTACCACCAGCACATGGGCTGCCCCAGGCTCAGCAACCTTAGGCTCGCTATGTAGGAGACCATTCTCCCAATAGCTCATGTGAGATCCCGACTCTGCCTGGTCCTTGGCCTGCTGCTGAAGACCCACAAGAGTAGGGCACTCTTCTGTGCAGCGCAGAATTCCTCCCTGGTGAGACTCCCTTCCTGCTGCCAATGGGCCGGCTCATGCAGGATCCCCAGTCCGGCTACTACTTCCCCTGTAGGATTCAGGGCGTGCTCCTCAGGTTCAGCCTCCTCCCAGACCATGTGAATTTCTGGAGCGGATTTCCTGTGCCCCTTGCCCCTCCTCTTCTTGGCAGACACCTGTGCCACTGTTTCAGGCTCCAGGTTCTTCTGATCACCCTGGACTGCCATGGACTGTGTGGACATGCACACCCACTCAGGCAATCTCAACATCTTCAAGTGGAACCTGCATTCCTCCTCTCTCCAGGCAGTGTGTTCCAGGTTATTTCCCAGCAGACAATCCACATGCATAGATGGGCTCACAGCTACCCTTAAGGAACCTGAGACCCCTTCCCCCCCCCCCACCACTCGAAGGGACCCTAAGCCACTTTACAAAAGAGCTCTGTCGTCTACTGCAACTACTTGATGAAGCACTCCAGGGACCACTTGCTCTTCAGACACCAGGTGACACCTGACAGTAGTCACACTGGTTCCTTTGTCTCTCAGAGCCTCTACCCTCTGTCCATTAATGGTCACCCACTGCCTGTATTCCTTAATGTTATCAGGCATTAGATTTCTCTGGACCATCTTACTGTCCCCTAGTGAGACCAGGGTCATCTCAGCTGGTTCCCCACACCCCCCTGGGACCAACTCCTCCCCAAGCACTACACTGGCCATCCCCTGTGTCTGCCCACTAGTGGGAGCCTGTGCCCGCTTGGGACACTTGGGGCTCCCTCTAAAGTGCCCTACCTGGTTGTAGTCAAAGCATGTCAGGGGTCTTCGGGCCTCTCTGGTGGGAAATGACTCTTCTCAGTGGGGGGCTGGGAATCCTTACTCTGGGAATTATCTTGAGGCCCTTTAGAGACCATTTTTACCCTTCTGCTGTTGGGGACCCTGCCCACCTTTGACGGAGTCTCCCACATACAACCTCTCTGGTACTCACCAGTGGTCTGCCTCCTGAGCAAGCTTCATGGGCTCAGTAAGCTTGCTGTCCATCAGGTGTTGGTGCAGCTCTGGAAAACACAGACGAGACAAGTGCTCCCACACAATCAGATTCTACAGACCCTTGTAGTCTGTTACCTCACTGCCCTTCACCCAACAAAAAGTATCTACACACTCAAGTCATGTCTGGAAATTAAGCTTCTTGCTCTGCCTAAACTTGTCCCGATACTTCTATGGGGTAAGGCCACACCTACTGATCAGAGCATCCTTCATGGCAGGGTTGGTGAGCTCATTTAAGTCCCTTAAGGCCAACAATGTGTCCCTCCCCTCCCCTCTAGAGTAGTTCCACAAGCCCGCCCCCAATCTTTCTCAGGGACCCGGTACAGGTAGATATGACTCATACTCCTGAAACCACCTGTATATGTCATCCTCCTTGGAAAACTCTGACGCAGCATAACAGAACATGATGCAGGACCACGCAATGCAGGTCCTGATTGGCGACCTCTTTGGAACCGATGCAGCATGACTCATCTGGGCACAGGACCTCACAATGCAACCCTGCTAGCTCCTAATTGGAACCAACGCATTGTTACCCAACACATTGCACCAAGGACATAAGGTACAGTTCTCAGCGGGGCAAACCTGGTGCCAATATCTAGTCTGTACTCTATCACGGTCGGCCTGAACCTGTGACTTTGTCCCTGTCCAGTGCAACCAGAATACCAAGTTGCCCCTTTGTGCTTCTAAGAGCTATTTTTAGCTAAAGCTTTGACACAACATATCTCTGATTCTACTGATTGGATTTGTGTTATTCTGGTATCATTTTATCTTTTTAAATGTACTCTGTTTCTTAATTGGTTTGGCATTTCTTCTTGTGTTGTGTTTTCACTTTATTACTGTTTGTGTGTTGCATAAAAACTTTACACATTACCTCCAAGTTAAGCCTGACTGATTGTGTGCCAAGTTACCAGAAGGTTAAGAGCAGGTTAATTTAGTGACTTTTGCGGTTCAACCTGATAAGGATTGTGGTTATTGCCTGAGTGGTGGTCCACCCCTTCAACCAATAACCTGGTTTCTTACACCACAAATATGCACACCTCACACTTGCACATTCAAACATAGATCAATTATATGCTGCAGTCACTATTAGTAAAAGCATGCCTTAAAAGCACAAGGGAAAACACAATTTTTTAACACTGTGAGTGAAACCCATTATCAAAACTCTAGGCACACACTAGTAATCCCTATCCTCACCGTCAGTCAGTCCTCCCATATACATTTTCCGCAGCTAGAAACAAAAAAGACAGTCATTCTCAAATACTCCATATTGAAAGTCCCCTGACACAACTCCTGGTGCATCCGTATTAACTTCGCTCACTTAAAAGAAGTAATAGCCTCATATAACAGACCTCCCTACTAGCCCAGGATAATCAGTTTTATTTTCCTTATTAATATTTTTCTTTTTGACTTGCAGAATACACAGTAGATTAGCACATATTCCTATTTCATTTTGTTTTTTTTGTTTTTTAAGGTTTTATTGAAAATTTTAAAACAAAAATACAAAAACACCAATAACATCAAATCAAAAAAAGACAGAACTACAATGACGCATACCCCAGAATCTTCATAAAGCAATGCAGCACAAAGATGCAATAAAATACAAAGTGACAAATACATCATTGAAATCCCAAAATCAATACTACTCAAAGAACAATAACTAGAACATCATCAAAATGAAAACACAAATAGATGCCTGGGTTCCGGTACTGAAACTGTGGAATGCATCAATCTGCAACTAAGGGCGGTGTCGGAGATGAACATATTATATCAGTTTTGCAGACAACGGGGATGTATAGGAGGAAGCATCTGTTTGAAAGACTAGCAGAGGAGCCTGACTGCAATCTACTCGGCATTTGAGGAGACTGACGATGAAGGAGCAGCCTGTGATGCGAGGAGTGTGCGTTGCAGGTGTGTGCGATAAATGCACCAAATGTCCCGGGGCCTGGAGGTTGGGGGTTGGAGTGAAGCATAGATCTCAGATTGCACGCTACAGTACGCCAGACTCCGGAGCCAGGCGGATTTGGTTGGATGAGCCCTTGCCCCCCAGAGAACAGCAATTTCACGCTTAGCCAGCAGTAGCGCTATCGCTGCAAAGCGCCTGTAACATAGTTTAATACGATGAACCAGTCCCAACAGGCCTAGCTCTGGAGAATGTACAAGGGGTGTTTCTATTATTTGTGCCAACATAGCAAACACTTCCTGCCAATAAGCTAAAATAGGGGGACAGGACCAAGCCATATGAGCAAAATCGGCATCCAAGGCATTACACTTGGGGCAATTCGTGTGCTTAGAGGGGTCAAATTTAGCTACTTGACTAGGGGTTACGTAAATTCTATGGATGAATTTAAAATGAAGCAATTTATGCCTATGGTTCGGGGATACCCTGCGAGTTTGCTCAAGACAGAAGGCCCATTCTTTGTCGGTCAGTGGATGTCCAATGTCGTCCTCCCAACGTCGCCGGGTCCCCCCGTCCCGCCCCACCCGAAGCGCCAGACACGCCTTATACAGTTTTGTGACCAAATGTGACCCGGTGTCGTCAGCAATGAGAAGAGTGAGTGGGGGGAAGTCGGCATACGGGCAGGGAAAGCGGAAAAGGTGGCACAGAGCGTCCCCTGAAGTCGGGCTACGTTAAGAGAGTCCACGCCAGTGAGTCCCGGGAGCCGTGTCAGATCAGATAATTTACGTGCCCGGCCGTCCGGGAACAGGGACCCAAAGGTATCTAACCCCAGTTTAGAGAAAGTGGCCAGAACCCCCTTGTCAGTGGTAAGTGGTAAAAAAGGATTATGGGCAAGTGGGAGAGCGGGTGAATAAAGGGGACCAGACCCATATAGTCGATTTAATTTACGCCAGGCCCAGCATGTAGTGGCCAAAGATTGAATGTCTTGAACATCGAGGGGGATTCCCTTTGGGAGCAGTGACGCCAAAGGAGTCGGAGCAGCCAACTCCTTGTCCGTCTTGGTGTAGGGTATCCGGGCATCAGGATGAAACCAGTGGTGAGCAAATTGGGCCTGCGCAACCAGAAAGTACAACTGAGGGTCCGGAACCACAACCCCCCCGTGCATATGGGAGTGTAAGAGTATCCCAAGCGACCATAGGCCTACGACCAGCCCAGATCAGCCGAATAAAGAGGCCGCGCAATCGAGTAAAAAACACGTTGGTAAGTGGAATGGGTATGGTGCGGAAATAATAAAGAAAATGGGGTAATACCTACGTTTTTATAAGGGCGATAAGGCCTGCCATAGAGAGGGGCAATTGTATCCATCTCTCAATTTGCGAGGCAAGATGGTCAATAGCAGGCCCGTGATTTAGTTGTATAATCTGGCCTTTGTCTCTGTGAAGTTGCACCCCAAGATACTTGGTGGTCTCCCGAGCCACCTGTAGGGGGTACTCCGCCCCGTCCGTCGCCGCCGCATCCGACACATTCCTATTTCATTGTGCTATGTTTATAAACTATGTGAGATATCATTAGACCGCCTCCAACTGGAATGGCCAAGTCTGCTGGGTTCCTAAGGATTGCCCGCCTTACTTCCAGCTCTGGGTTCACCTGTTATACAGAGTTGGTGACCCACGGAGACTTACATCCTGTCATCATCTGTCATTGTCTTTTATATTTTGTCTTATTTTTGCAACTCACAACACACACAAACGTGTAGAATTATTAATTCAGGAAATATGCTTGAGACCATAACTGAATGTCAGTGTTGTCCAACAACAAAATATGGTTTACTGGAAATAGTTCATGGGCTTCTATAATTTATTCTTTGGGTGAAGAATGAAACTGCCCATTCTAGCATTACATGCTGAACACCGTGGAGAGCCCCCAGCAGCCTAACAAGCAATGTTTAATTAAATGGAGCATCATGAAACTTGCAAGTAGTTTTATTGACGCAGTTGTTTTGTTACTGGAATGGTGTAGAGTGCAGTGTTTCCCAAAGTGGGGCCTCTTGATGCTTGAAAAAGTATGTGCCACACAGAAGCATAGTTTAGCTGTTGGTGGATAACACAAAGGGTGTCAGATTGCAGTGGTCCTCAATGTATCTTAGCTGTACACTTATATTATTTTAGAATAGTGTTCCAGAAACAGAAGATTTTTGGGTTAAAGAACAATGAGATCTACATAATACCCTTTTGTCGCTGTGCCTTCTTGCTAGGAGCCAGTGCACTGGTTTCACTGCTACATGGCCTCACAGTTCGAGATGCACACTTCAGACCTTCCAAACAGTGTTTTTAATGGATACTTCTAACCACAGATTCTTCACCTTTAGAATATCCCTAGGTTCCAGATTCTATCGAGAGAATTCTTCAGCAGCATACCAGTAGGTCACTGTAACTCCATACAACCCTAGAAGTGATGAGTAGAGTCGCATATATTCTGAATATAAGTGCCCCTGAGCTCTGACATCAGTTCCTTTTCTTCTGCACCTTTTAATAGGGACCCGTAGCTCTGCTCCCAACTTCGTGGGATTTCCAACATCGCCAAATCTTTTCAGAGTGTGCTAGGAAAAGATATTCCCACAGGATTCAAACTGTGCTGAGAGTGCAGGATGACGATGTGGGTCACAGACCCACCTGCGGTGTGTCTGTGGTGCTTCGGCTACAGGCACATGGCTAAGTCATGTGTAAAGTGTGTCCTAATGCACCCCAAGATGATTCAGTACCAGGAGGCAAAACTCTTTTCCCTGGAGCACAAGAAGAGGTCACATGCCTTTTATAAGTTACCGGCCCGTTTGTGGTCTCACTCACAAGGCCACTCCTGTGAAAAATCCACTTCCAGATTCTCCGTTCTCAAAGTAAAGTGAGAAGGTGCAAGGGGTCATGATATGGATAGCTGTCCTCCAATGTCTTCTGAAACTGAACTGATCCTGCAACTGATTCTAGTACACCTCAAATTCCCCAGGCCATGTATGACCCCTCAGCAAATAGCGCCCTTTAAAGATGGCATGCTGCTGATCTTTGATATGCCTCTGGCTCCCTCTGTTGCACCTTCAGGCCCCATGAAGCAACAGTGGTCTCAAGTTAAGCATCAACTGGTGGTTACACTTGGACACTGTCTGTCGACTCTGACACGGACTCCTACACTAGTGGCAAGGTCCATGCCACTTCCTTTCATATCCTGCCAACACCAACTCCCCTGGCACCAGTTGATGATCTGATCCTGATACAGATCGCTGACTCCCGAACTATCGTCAGCCCAACCAGGCCTATATCGCACTATGGAATTGCAAAACTCCAACAAGTGGTTATATAGCCAGATTGCAATTCAATATCTGTCCCCCATGCAAAGACCTACAGAAGATTCACTCGGTTTTTCCTTCTGATTTGGAACAAGAAGCACTATGTGCCTAGAGTCACTGATGATGATGAGGAAGGGGGTTCTTGCCCCTCATTTTAATAAAGGTTCATTATAAACAGACTTACATAATGCCAGTGTGCTATGGACATGCCCTGAAGCAGAGCAAGACTAATCACTTGGGCCTCCAGTGACAGAAAGTACAGTGTTGGCATTGGCGATTTGAAGGGCAGCTGAGGCACTAAAATTACAGATGTCCACCATAAAGAAGCAGACTAATTTATTGACTGCCATTTGCAAGCAGGACCAACTTTTTCTGCACCATTATTGCCATTCAATGAAGCCCTTACTGATGTCTCTCTGGCTATAAAGTCTAAGCCATGATCTTGCCCGCCAGTAGGTCAACCTGTGGGTAGGTGGTATAGACAGGCTCCCGGTGATCCAGACTTCCTAACTAAACACCCAACGTGGGACAGCCTGATTGTCCAAGCTTCAACAAGTATGATTATTCCAAATTCCTTTCCAACCAACCTTTCAGATAGGGAGTGAAACAGAATTGATGCTTTCGGAAAGAGAATGTTTTCTTTGACCATATTATCACTCTGATTCATAAATGCAGTTTGCGTTCTGAGGAGGGACATCCAGGCACTAGATTACATGGCTAGTGGCATCTTTCTGAATCTCAGGGCCTCACTAGCCAAAACAATACATGATGGTTCGAACACAGCCAAGTATGTGCTCCTAGCTGGCCTGGACCCTATGGACTGCATCAACAAAGCTATTGGTATCTGATCTGACACTAGAAGATTGAAGGATAAATGTGCAACTTCACACTCTTTGGGCTATTGGCACCAGCGAACTAATTTTCCCATTAATTGAGAAAATGTAGTGGCTAGCTTACAGGCTAGGCCAGCCCTCCAAGCCTGCACCACAACAAGAAAGCCAGTCCTCTAGAGGCTGCAAGTATGACATCAGCAGAAATTGTTAAAACCAACAAGGATAGCAATCTAACATTTCTTCCTCCCCTGCTGCAGCGGCTACCAAGTCGTTTTAGTGTGCCCGCTCAAGCTCATGCCTGTCTGATAGGAGGCAGCATACAATATTTCCTCTCCAGCAGGAACGACAGTCTGGTCTTACAAATTGTTCAACAGAGGTATACTCTTCCATTCATCTCCTCCCCATCCAGCATTCCTCCCACATAGGTGTGACTTTTAGAGGATTGGTCCAGAATCCTGATGCAGGATGTCAACCTTCTGTTGTCCAGTGGTGCCATTGAGTAGGTACTGTACTTGGAGAAGGATGCCGCTCATATTGCCACCTCATTTCGAAGAAGGATGGAGGCCTCAAGCCAATTTTAGACCCCCTGCTCACTGTATGCCTTTCTAAGGAAGGATGGGTTCAAAAGCTCACTGTGCCCCTCATCCTGTCAACCCCAGACCCAGGAGACTGGGTGGCGTCTTTGAACTTGCAAGATGATTATTGCTACATATCCTTCCTGCAGTCTCACAGACTTTATCTGTGTCACAAGTTGCTACAGGAACATTACTTATTTCGGCTCCTTGGGTATTCACAAAAATGATGGTGGTGGTTGTGGCCAATCTTCAGATTTTGGTAGTACACATATTGCTGCACCTAGATGGCTAGTGCTAGGCACACTCACTGCAGTCAGCCGTAGACCACCTCTGGAAGGCAGAAGGACTCCCAACATCATTGGGTTTCACCATAATTGAGCCAAAGTTCCACTTGAGCCCCACAGAAAGACTTCCTTTCATTGGGGCAGTTCTAGACTCAGTGATATTCAGGGCCTTTCCTCCACAGTAGCAAGTCCAAGACATTCATGTTATGAAACTGATGTTTTGGAATCCGTACTGGGTTTCGATGAGGATGGCTGAGAGGCTTCTTGGTCTTTTGTCCTCATGCTTCCTTCTCATCCTGAATGCCAGGTGGCATATGTGGGTCCTCCAATGGAACCTCAGACTCCCATAGGCCGGGTATCAGGGATGCCTCTCAGACTTCATTCAGATCTTGAGGGATACAGCACATGATTTGCTGTGGTGGATGCCAATTAGACCTGCGGGAGGCCACTCTCCCTTCAAATCCCGAGATCAGAGTATTGACAGATGTGTCTAAGCTTAGTTAAGGAAGCCATTTGGGAGAGGGGGAGATCAGAGGCCCCAGGTCACGGGCAGAGACCCAACTTCATATCAGTGTTCTGGAACTTCAGGTGAGTTGTGTTGGTCTGAAAACCTTCCTGCCATCCATCAGAAGACAGTTGGTGCAGGTGCTTCTGGAGAACATGACCACAATGTGGTACTGCAACAAGCATAGTGGAGTGGGTTCCTGGATTCTCTGTCAGGAGCCCCTACACCACTAGAGGTGGCTGGAGCAGCAGCTTCCTGATCACCAGCCACCTGGAAGAGTCTATGAATGCCAGAGCAGGCTAACTAAGCAGATGTCAACTGGTGGACAACAAGTGTCATCTTCATCCTGAGGTAGCAGACGCCATCTTAGAGCAGTGTGGTTATCCCTGACTACATCTGTTCACCTGCATCAAGAATGTGAAGCATCACCAACTCTGCACACTGGAGTTTCTGCCAAGACACTCGCAAGGAAATGCATTCTGGCTGAATTCCGAACTAATAATTCCTGTGGACATTTCCACAAATACCTTGCCTGCCTCGAGTTCTGAAGGTGATCAAGACATACTTCGTCAACGTCCTTATCAACCTAGACTGGGCAAGGAGAATGTGGTACCCACTGTTCCTGAGCTTTTTCCTCTGATTAGGCTTCTATTTCAGGAGGACCTACTGTCTCAGCAACAGCGCAGGGTCCTGTGTCCAAGTCTCTGCAATATACACCTCGATACATGGGGATTGAGCTGCTGCAGCTAAACACATTTGACTTTCTGACCGAGGTGGTTGATGTCTTCTTTACGGCCAGATGCCACGTAGTCAATCTATGCTGGGCACTGATACAGATTTGTTGCTTGGTGTGGTGCCCAAACACCTACCTCTTCCAGGCCAAACTTTCTGATGTTCCTTATTGTGTTCTTTTGGTAGGCCTTGTGGTGGACAAAGTCAAAGTGTGTTTATTGGCCATTCTGGCTTTTCTATGTTCAAGGCATTGATTGTGCTGTGTTTTACGACGGGTTTGACTCTCATATTCACCCAACCCCCAACGCCCCAAACCATTTGCTATGCATCACTGAGACCTGAACTTGGTCTTGCCATTTCATATGTACACCGCCTTCAAGCCTAAGCACACCTGTCCCTTGAGGCTTTTGACGCTGAAAAACTGTTGTACTCATTGTAATTATGTCAGCATGCCACATGAATGAACTGAAGGCCGTTTCAGTCCAACCTCCCTTGACCACCTTTTTTCCAGACAAATTGGTGCTGAGGACCTGGGCTGCCCCCATTCCAAAGGTTGTGACTCCCTTACATTTTGGGCAGTTGATCACTCTAGTTGTGTTTTGTGCCCCACTCACACTTCAAAAGAGGAAGAGAGGCTCCATCGCCTAGACCCTAAGAGTACACTGAGCTTTTATATCGACTGCACAGAGGCCCATTGTGTGAATGATCAGCCCTTTGCTGGGTTTTTGGGTGGAAAAAAGGGCAAGGCAGTGCAAAGGAGGACTCTCTAAGAGTGGATGTTCTTCTGCATTAAAAATCCTATGCACTCTGGGCATGAAGAAGCCACTGAAGACCTGCAGGCCCATTCTACCATGGCCAAAGCTGCTAGAACTGTGTTGGCAAGAAGGATAGCAGTTCTAGATATCTGCCATCTGAGATATAGATTTTGATGCATACATTCATGAAACACTACTGCCTTGACAGTCAGGCCTGTCTGGAAGGTCACTTGTCCTGCTCTTTTCTGCAGGACTTTTTGGTCCAGGTCCACTCTCCAGACCCTGCTATGGGGGTCTGTTCTTAAGGTGAGGTATCTGGACTTCGAAGTATCCATCAAAAGAATAAGTTACTTACCTTAAGCAATGCTCTTTCTGAAGTAAAAAAAATATGTATTTCATACTTGTAAAGCGCAAACATATCACCCCTAGGGATTTCAAGGCACTGGGGGGCGTCGGGGAGATTAAGTGAGCTATTGCCCAGAGTCACATGATGCTGAGCTGGGCTGCCGCAGTTGCCGGGGATCGAACTGTGACCCCTGAGCTCCGGAGTCAGCTGCTCTGGCCACTGCGCCACACCTCTCCTCTGAAGGATACTGTATCTAACCACAGATTCCTCTTTTAAGCACACTGTCTCAGATAATTTGTTCAATGCTCCACATCTGAGGGTGCGGAAGGTGAAATATACTAGAAATTGACGTCTGTGCTAAGGGATTAGCTTATATGAGGCTCAACTCCATCCCCTCTGGGGTGGTATGGAATCACCACGGAGCCACTCAGTGCTACCTATCAGTACCACAGAGCATAGCTTAAGAATTCTGCAGATCCAGTCTGGCACTTGGCGAGATTTGTTTTCTAAATCAGAAGGCCCAGGTATGTCATTCGCATAATCCTGCTTTGGATAAAACCATGTTTATAACAACTGCCACTCTGAGTGAAGATCAACTCGGGAAGGATCCTTTATCGACCATTTTAGATGCTTACAGCACTCGTTTGAGATCTACGGTTCCAACAGTAACTTGGAATCAAAGCGCAGACACAGATTGATTGTATAAACTGGGTCTGTGAAATGTCCCAGTGATTCTGGCAAAATGTCTGAAGGCGAAGATGAAATTGGGGCTCATACCAGCACTATTATTCTTAAGAAAGTTCTGCTCAATCGATGGCTGATATGCAACCAGACATTCTTTTATGCTTCTCATTCATGGTCCCCAACACTACTGTGGGGATCATCTGAGGATGTATGTATTTACTAGGCTTAAAACGGTTCTCATTCTCTTGTGTGCAGCAGTAAACCAAATGTGGATAGTAAGTCTGCAAGTTTTTTTCATGTGAAAATGCTGTATGAAATGGGGGAATACATTTCATGCAAAAATTCACTTTCCTCTGGTACTGTTGCAAGGGTCCCACATCTTACGTTCAGAATCTTAACTGCCAGTGACTCCCGGATGTGGAAACCTAGAGGGAATACTATAGCTTGAGAAAAGGTTGCAAAGCAGATACAAAAAGATATTTATTGCAGATGAGCTGAGCAAAGTTGTAAAAGTCGGTACAATGTGGCAACGTTTGTCAAAATGAAATACAAAGGAAGGCATCTCTGATTAAGTATCATCCGACATCAGTCAGGATGATGCTCATTCTATGTAAACTTGTCTCATCTGGGTATGCTGGATCAGTTCCAGCATACCCAGATGAGACAAGTTTACATAGAATGAGTCTAGGTTAGAGTAATTTGCATTGTCCATGTGAGACCCTTGGTGTGACATAGGAGATAAAATGTGGTGAGAAAGAGATGGTTTGGGCCGTGTGAATGGTCTTTGCTTCCGCCTATCAGAGGTGACACCTCCCCAAAGATTAATCCATGAATGATAAATAAAAATATATTCAACAATAATTCGTGACTAAAAGTGAGAGGATGTGTAACAGTAGTTACACTTTCTCTCTGGTGTTACATTTGTGCCAATTGAGTTTTCCCCATCTCTTCACTCATGAGTCACTGAGATTGCCTTAACCCAAGATGACCACCTTCGGAGAGAATGCAACTGCCTGAGTGCCTTGTTGAACCTGAGGTTCAGGCAGTAAGCAGAAGAATCTTAAAACACCTATCTTTTCATTGTCCTGTTCTATAATCTTCATAGCTGCTGGGAAATACGAGAGTAAGGCTGATGACAAATGGAACACATGTCTTCATTCTTGGTTTTCCCTCTTCTCTACTTCATTCTCGCCAGTCGGTTTCCAGCTCAGTCTCCACTTCTTCCAACTGCTCACCTCTCTCCATCTCATGCATTTTCTCAATGGCTACCTGTCCCTGCTCTTATCAAATAATAGTATTTGAGTATTATCTTCAAGTGTATTCACAGACTTCCCCATCCTGTTCACAGCCTTTCCAAGCATTGCTCTCTTATCACTCTTTGTTCCTACATGCACTCTTTGTTCTGCTTTTCAGATCTGACTGATTACCATTTTTATCTCTGTGCTCACTCCCTGTCAGTCTTTTTCTACTCTTTGTTCTAAACTTGTTAATACATTTTTAATCCCATATTCTTATGTTCCTTCAATAGAAACACCACATGCTTCTGTTTCCTCAATCCAGTTCCCTATGAACATGTCTTTGGTGACTGAACATTTTAGATTATTAAATAAAAGTACTAAAGCAAGCATGAAATTGGGAGATGATGCTAGCATGTGAACTTTTAATTAGATTATGGTATTCAGTCAGTAGCAAGATAGAGGTATTCGATTGTGTACCTATAAATATCAGCTACTGTTATTCTTGTATTGACCTACAGGCAGGCATTGTGATAATGTCTTGGTAGCAGAGTGTCTAAAGGGTGATTATGGAAGGTCCTTCAAGATGGTATATTGATCAAGTTAATTTGAAGCGACACACAGCTTCTATTGGGCCTTCCAGCAGGGGCTTACAGTTAATAAATGAAGGATTGTTGAAGCAGGTCACCTTTCACCAGTAGGGGAGACGTGTAGCCTTGAGCTCTGTGTCTGAGCTGAGCACCTGCTAAAGATTTAGACATACCTTGGAAAAACGGATTAAGAAGGTATATCCACACTGGAGAGGTGGTCAAGAGCAAGGAGATGTTTACCAGATAATATATCTTCTCTTTGGTGTTGTGTTTAGGACTCTTATGACCTGGTGAGATTGCCTGATCACACAATGGCCTTCTTAAGAAGGAACACAACCCTGAAATGCAGTCTGAACCCTCCAACAGTCCTAAGTCTCACACTGCCCAGTATAGATAGACCACTGTGGATCTTCCGGGCCAGGGGTCGGAGAGGTGGACTTATACCCACATAATTTGGAGGGCTTGCTGTTGGATAATTTATGGAGAGGTGCATGACTTCTCAATGTAGGCACCTTGTAGTAACCACACCATGATTGGGACCGAAGTCTCATCATGGCTGGATTAGGGCATGGTATTCCATTGTCCTGACAGGCCGCTGTATTACCATGCACACCAGCATTGGTAAAGGGCAAAAAGAGAAACGTGCACTGAATAAGATCTATACATTTGTCAATCGGCAGAAAGCACTTTCCTGGTGAGGAGGGCAGTCTTCTGTCCAGAGCGCCCTGACCAAGTGCAAAAATTAATTTTGTTTTGCTATAAGTCTTGACAAAGTCCATGGTGTTGGTTGATGCATGGATATATGCAGTCAGGATTTTTAATCAACCTCATCCTGCAAGACCTACAGTGCCACGACTAGAATAACTGCAGAAGAGCAAGCAATTTCAGACACTGAAGATGTGTTGCAGCCCTTATTAAAAAAAAAAAAAAGTGCAATACATTGAACTGAGGGCAGATGATTTAGAAGAGAGGTCCTAAAAAAATAACATACAGTTGGTGGATTCCACAAGGGGTGGTGGCAAACAACAGAAAATACTTCATCAGGTGCCTTCAGGAAAACATTGATGTCTGTAAATTATTGCACTGTTTAATGACTGAAAGGGCGCACAGTTCACAGTGTCTCCAGCTGTACAAAGGCAGTACAGAAGACAAGGCGGTCCTTCAATTAATTGAAGAGAGTCCTTCATGGGATGTTCCACAGGCATATGTTTATATAAGCTCTGAAACATAAGATATTATTTGATGGAAGAGCCTACTTTTCAAAATTGCTACGTAAGCATAGGCTCCGGTAGGCAATCGTGAGGCAGACATCGGCAAAGCTGGAACTCAATACAAACATATTGGCAGGAGACACCTGAAGGAAAATTACTAAACTGTATGATGCTTTATGAAATCTGCCTCAGCTACTCCATAGAGAAGCCATAAGGACATAGACAAAGCTTACAAGTCATTTATTGGCTTTGTGGTGTTAGGGGTATATATAACTTCCTGTTTTCTGGAGATGTAATAGTAAATTGTTTAAGGTTGAACTGGGGTAACCAGTTAGGGGAATAATATGTGTTTTTTGTTTTTGTTATATAGTCAAAGTTGTGTTCAAGAATGTAAATTCAACTGTGATCAGATAGACAAAGATAGTAACAATGTGACATAGACGTGTTCAAAAAAGACCGACAACCTGTGGGGAATCAACAGATGTCTATAATGCACCCACAATCATCAACATTTTAGGCGTAACTGGGAACATTTGGGCATGAAGGGTATCGCAAAATGGCAATCTTTTCACATCTTACAAAGACAAAAGCTCCAAATAGCCATACTTATGTGGGCATTTTAAGTACCATAGGTGATTTTGGTAAATACATAGTGGTTTGTTTTTAAGAAGGAAAGAGTATGTAATCCTTCCGCAATACTTAGACCCCATGTGTATTGTGGAGAGACTTTGATGCAGTCTGTAATCTTGCGATCGACCTGGCACATTCAGTACATCGCCCTCAAAATTTCTTTCGCCACATTCTGCGATCACTATACATTATAATGGGTTAGAAGAAATAAGGGTGCCAGATGTAGTGATCTTCGGCAAGAACACCTCGCCATAGGACTTCAACTTGTGGCTGGCGAAACTCAGACACACACACACAGCACCTATGCCAGAAACCTCAGACTCATCATTGACGGTAAACTGGGCATGACCGCAAAAGTTAACGGCATCACTGCATCCTGCTTCCACATCCTGAAGATGCTGTGGAAGATCTTCAAATGGCTCCCAAGCATCACCTACAAAAAAAGACACTCACATCTTAGTTACCGACAGGTTAGGCTACGGATGCATCCTGTACACCAGGATCATCAAGCAACTCACCAGAAGACTACAAACTATCTGGAACTCGACGGCCAGACTCATCCTCAACCTCCTACACAGGGCTTGCATCATACTACATTTCAGGGAGCTCCAGTGGCTCCCGATACACATACACACTCATTTCAAACTCCTCACACACATTCAAGACACTATACAAATTAGGCACCACTCACTTGAACAGTTGCATCTCCTTCCACCATCCAGACACATCCTCTCTGCAGGACTTGCACACATCCTGCGCATACACTAGATCAGGAAGACTGATGTTCTCCCACTCCATATCGAAGCCTCCTCCTCTCTTCTTGAATTGCTCAATAAGCTACAAACCTGGCTTTTCAATTACCCAAACTACCCTAGGCAGGGCTATGGGCACACACCTGCTCAGCACCAGGATAACCTCGCGGGTGATGGTGAACTTTACAAATACACATAACAAAATACCATATTCCCCTCCAACCAGAATTTTTTTGTTTGCCAAAGTATACACACTATTAATTACTAAAAGAGCCTGTTTAATTGTTAAGGCCCCAACATTCTGGGGGCGTATTATCTCCTGATTCCCAATGGGAAAATGCGCCTTGAAAATAAATTGACAATTGACTAATGACTGTGTTCCTACATAAAGAGATCTCTAGCACATACACCATAATGTAATAAGTTACTTGTTTTAACAGAAAAATGCACGAAGAGGGAGAAAAATAGACCTTATGGGAAACAAAGCGTGATGCTAACATACATTGACAAGAGGTTGAAATCATACATTGCAAAATGTAAATCTGGAGAAATACACACTTTTTCAATATCGAGTCGGGCAGGTTAAAATGAAGTAAGAAGGAATATAAGGCGGGCGGAGCTAGCCGGCGACCAAGATGGCCGCGTAAATCCCGAGCTCCGTGTCGTAATCCAGAAATCCATCAAAAATCCGGCAGCAGAGCATAGAATACCCTTACCCCTACGGCACAATAGCGACTGGGTACAGTTGGCTCTCCGGGGGTGTGGTTGTCGGGATCCGCGGGCCTGCGGTTCCGGAGTTGCAGCAGTGCACGGAAGACCGGAGACGAGGCCTGAGATCCCCGGCCTGTGGTGAACTTGGAGGCGGGGCTGGGTCGCGAGGCGTGCGGCAAGACATGCTGGTCCCCGGCGGTTACGGAAGCGCCGGTGGTTGAAGAAGCCTGGCTCGAGAGGTGTGGCCCAGCTACGCGAGGAGACACTGGCGGATGCAGCAACACGACACGCCAGGTGGACGGTGAGTGCGGCGAGCAGCCTGTGCGCTGGCAATCGCGGGAGCCCCCTGACCGCGCGCGCACAGAGAAGTGCTGCGGAGTGCAGGGACGGCCGGCAGCGGCGGCTGTGTGATACGGACTACGCCCTACCCGCGATAACAGCACCAGCGACCCAAAACCACCTGAGCCCCAGAGGACGAGACTGGGTCGGTACGCTGTTTTGGCAGGGAGCGTGCGGGCGCTCCTGAAGAGAATAGTAGGGCGCGTCCTGCTCTGTGGCTACCCTCAGCGAAGGCCCAGAACGAAGCACGAGCGGTGGTGGGGCCCGGAAGAACAGGACCAGTACCCGCATGCGGCCCACCTGAAGAGGTGTACGTGGTAGGAGCACCAGGGTCTGCCATAGGGGGCCCCGGCGGTGCCTCTTGTGGGATGTTCAGCGGGGGTTCCAGTGACTGATCACAGCAACAGGAGATCTCAGAGTTGGGCACCAACGAGTAGCTAATAGCACTGAGACTGGGGCAACGGTGGCACACCCAGAGCATTCTGCAATTGCCTGACTACAGCTTGGGGGAGGCGACTGAGGCGTGCTAGCGGTGAACGCATAGGAGTGGTGGGAGCAGGTGTGCCACCACGAAGAGCTGCTGTGTGACTGGCCGGAGCCCCCCTGGGGACAAGTACCATGGGCAAAGTCGACGGGGCCCAATCCAAGCTCTCATTTGAGCAAAAACGCTTGAAGTCCCACGACGCCACAGCTCCTGAAAACTCCAGAACGCGCCTACCTGACGAAGAAGAACCTAGTCCGGATCTTAGATCCATGCTTCTCTCCATGGAGAAAGGCCTCCAGAGTGGCATCGCCTCGTTAGGCGCGAAAATGGATGCGCTCACTTACAGAATGGACAGGATGGCGGAGCGGCTAGATAAGCACGCAGAAAGGTTGGACATGTCGGAGAGAAGATTAACGGAGGTAGAGGAGGCCCATACAGCGATAGACTCGGAACATAAACAGCTTGGGAAGGTAATGCGCCTCTTGCAAGACAAAACGGAGGACTTAGAAGCCCGCTCGCGATGCTGTAACCTACGTATTACTGGACTGCCCGAGACGACCACAACAGGCAATATGGAGCCGTTTATTGAAAAATTGCTCACCACATTGCTGGGGGACGGAGTCTTCTCCCACATGTTCGTAGTTGAGAGGGCGCACCGCTCCTTGGGCCCTCGGCCGCCCCCGGGGGCGCCGCCCAGACCCATTATAGCGAAGCTGCTCAACTACCGGGATAGGGACATGGCGCTTAAACTGGCGAGAGAAAAGCGAATATTGACATACGAAGGTTCTTCAATATCGCTATTCCCTGATTTCACTATCCGGGTGCAGGAGGCACGCAGACAATTCGCGCCCATGAAGAGGCAACTGCGGGATCTGGAATTGGACTATGCTATGCTGTACCCAGCTAAGCTACGAGTAAACAGACCAGGCCGGTCTCATATTTTTACTGACCCGAAGGTTCTGCAAAAGGCTCTAAGAGAGTGGTCCAAGGAGCATCGCGGAAGCCCGAACCAGCGCTTATCAGGAGAAGCGGCAGGAGGATCACTGGAGGAACAGGACTGAAGTAGAAGCGCCTCAGTTGGACGATGAGTATATGGGAGGGGCAGCGCAGGGAGTGCTTATACGTGGAATAAAGGGGGCTATAACGGCCAAAGGTCGAACTCTTGAAAATGTTTGGGGCTAAGTTACATAAAGTTTAATTTCCCTGAACAGAGGAGGTACATTGCACAGTGTAAAAGCGGGGCGGTGCTTAGTGCCGTAAGTGGACATTTGGGCCAGAAAGATTCTCTCAACATGACACATGTGAGTCCCGATACTCCGAGGGGGGACAGAGCCGTAGGGAAGGGGTGGGGGGATGCGAGGCACTTGCCTCTATTAACGTGTGCAGTGAGATTGTAACTGCTGCATTAATATGCAGATTGCGCACGGGAGAAGGGATTGAGGAGTCTCTGGTTATTAATTTGTTTTTTATTATTGTTTTGTTTTATATTATTGCTCCTGAGGGTTGAGCTTCCTCCGCCCACGAGTGCTATGCACCTGTGCAGTGAATTGGGGGGGGGGTGGGGGTGGGATGCGGGGTGGGTTTGCGGGGGGTGGCTTTTGGAATACTGCACGACCAAGTTGGGGAAGGTCTGCTGTGGGAGGGGGGAGGGAGGGAAAGGAAAGAAGTCAGACGGTTTGGATTGATGTTGATGTTTCTAAATACATTGCACAAATTACAGACGGCATGCGAGCGCCATGGCTCCGGCAGCAACATATACCACACTACCCAACATGATGGCTACGGGAGGGGCTGATACCCCGAGTCGGAGTGCCTACTTGCGCGCGCTGACGTGGAATGTTAGAGGACTGAACGACCACCGTAAGCTACGGAAGGTATTGTCATACCTGCGCAGGCAAAATATAGATCTAGCTTTGCTACAGGAGACGCATCTCCCGCAGTCTAGTGCGCTGCTGCGACATAGGGGGCTCTCTGGCAACACCAATACTTCAGGCTCCACGACTCATGCGCGGGGTGTATTAACCTGGATTAACCCTCGCTCTGACTATGCACTAGAACAGCTACACTCAGACAGTGAGGGACGATTTGTGTTATCTAGATGTAAGGGCGGTGGCATGGAATTAATTGTAGTAAATGTATACGGTCCTAACTTTAACTCCCCCGAATTTTTCACAAAGGTGGCTGACATAGCGTACAAGTTTCGGGGAACGCAGTTTCTCTGGGGCGGAGACTTTAATTTGGTACGAAATCCTGATCTCGACAGATCGGCGGGCCCGACGAGGAGGGCTACATCGGCGGCGCAGGCGCTAGAGGGGGTCATGCTGAGCAGGGGTTTATGTGATATGTGGCGAAGGCATAACCCTGGCAGAGGCGGGTACACACATTATTCAGCTTACCATAACCTACACACTCGAATAGACTACTGGCTGGCCACTGAGTCGCTGGGGGAACAGATAGGGCGGTGCCAGGTACTCCCCCGCACGCTCTCGGATCACTCGCCGTTATTGTTGGTAGTGGCCACCCCTAAGAAAACAATGCCTCCATTCACCTGGCGATTCCCCCCTTATTCATTACTAGACCCCTCTTTAAAGAGGAAATGGCTGATGCTATAGAAACGTTCTTTACGATGAATATTGGGTCTGTAGATAGCTTCCAAACGGTCTGGAAGGCGTTTAAAGTGTATATACGCGGTGAAGCCATGTCCAAACATTCGGGAGTACTTCGATCTATTCGGAAGACGCTTGCAGACTTGGAGTGGAAGATAGGGGTCCTGGAACGGCATCGGGAGCTGGGTGGAGAGGAGGGACTAGAAGAGGAACTAAAGGCCGCTCTTGGTGAATATCACGACGCGGCGGACAGTGAAGTGAAGCACTTGGGCAAGTATGCCACGGCTCGCATATATGGTGAGGGAGACCGTCCGGGCTCGGTATTGGCGCGGATTTTGAAAGCTAGCCGAGGCAGAACGTTGATATCGGAGATACGGTCGACAGAGGGCGAGGTGCTCACTGATGAAACGGAAATAGCGGAGAGATTTAAGCAATACTACTCGGACTTGTACTCTTCCAGATCGACTGGTGCGGATGTGGAAATTATTGCGTATCTAGAGCATATACGACTACCCTCCCTGACTAACGCCCACAGAGAACGGCTCATGCGCCACATAGAAAAGGATGAAATAGTGGAGGCTTTGGCGGGAATGAGATCATCCAGTGCTCCCGGGGCAGAGGGTCTCACAGTAGGTTTTTACAAAGAGTTTCTCGACTTACTGCTCCCACACCTATCTACGCTCTTTGCTGATATGTGTGTATCCGGAACTATGCCCAGCTCCATGAGGGAGGCTCTCATTGTAACCATTCTCAAACCCGACAAGCCACCAGAGGAGTGTAGTTCGTACCGGCCACTGTCTTTATTAAACGTAGACACCAAGCTCTTCGCCAAAATTCTAGCTAATCGCCTGGCGCCCTTGACGCCGGTGCTGGTTGCGCCGGAACAGGCTGGGTTCATCCCAGATAGAAATTTAACCTACAACTTGCGCACATTTTTCGGAATGATGCAGCATATCAAGCCAGATACTAAAGCGGTAGCGGTATTCTTGGATATGGAAAAGGCCTTTGACTCAGTAGAGTGGCCTTTCATGAGGCAGGTACTGACAAGGATGGGCCTGGGCCCAGTGTTCCTTCAGTTAATTGGAGTGTTGTATAACGAGCCAACAGCGCGGATACGCCTTGGTAATCTTATCACGGATTCATTTGCTATAACTAGGGGAACCCGACAGGGCTGCCCTCTATCTCCCATTTTATACGCTTTGGTTGCCGAGCCCCTGGCGGGTGCACTCCGAGAGTACCATGGTAACAGGGGTGTACGATTTTCGCTCTATAGAATAATAGTATCAACATATGCGGATGACACCTTGCTGTACGTTCGGGAGCCGAATCTATCTGCGGAGCAGAATCTATCTGCGGTACTCCGCGAGGTAGTGCGATATGGTGTGCTATCGGGCTTGCGGGTCAACTGGCCCAAGTCCATAGCCTTCCCACTCACACAGGCGACATCGCAATTTGAGATGGATTATCCATTACAATGGACTACAGACCCAGTACGATACCTGGGGATTCGGCTGCACATTGACTCTGAGGTGGTACTGAGGGAGAATTATGGAACCGCCATAGACAAATTGGAGAATGATGTGGAAACCTGGATCCGGCTGCCGCTGTCACTCTTGGGCCGAGTATCCATTATGAAAATGGTCATCTTGCCTAGACTCCTGTTTCTGTTTACAAATATTCCCATAGTGTTATCACGGGCCTTCTTCCACAGGCTACGCGCTGCTTTGCTAAGGTTGGCTTGGGCGGGCAAACAGGTGAGGCTACAGTGGCGTATTCTTACATTGCCATACCATTTGGGGGGTCTGGGAGCGCCTGATCTGGAGGTGTACTATAGAGCTGCGCAGGCAGCACAAGCTCAACAGTGGATACACGGCGCGGCTGAGGTGCCCTATCTCTGCGTTGAAAGGCTAATTGCGACGCCACTCCCGCTCCCGGCTACTATGTTTGAACCTGTAGATCGCAGAACTGGGGTCTTGGACTCCATTAACTCAACACGTCATGCTTGGCACAGCATACTGTTTAGGCAAGCTGGTGCGCTGTTGTATTCCCCAAAGATGCCAATTGAATGGGCGAGGTGGCTGGGCCCCTGTAGGGATAGGGGGTGACTCGGGCATTGCATACAATGGCTCTAGACACGATGGGGGATCTGTTCCAGGACGGGGTAGTTAAGACATGGGAACAGGCAGCGACCACTACAGGACCTCCCACCATGCTGCAAAGATTCCAGTTTCACAGAGTACGCAGTGCTTTGGGGGACCTGCTGGGGGAGGACATGGCAGAGCCTCCTGAGGTTTTGGAGTTGTCCTATGTGATACGGGCTGCCACTCCTCGCAAAGCGATCTCTATAATATATGAGTTAGTCATCGCGCATGGAGCACAGCAATATACGAAGGCCAGATTGGCCTGGCAGAGGGACCTGCAGCTTACGATAGATGACTCTATTTGGACTTACTGTTGCACGAGCACCCGCCGCATCTCGTTACATGGCAAGCACAGGCTAATCTATTTTAAATATATTAACAGGGTGTATTATACACCAGAGAGGCTGCATAGATATGGACTGAGAGACAGCGCGAGGTGTGACAGATGCGGCACGCTGATGGCGGATTTCTTACACCTGGCGTGGCAGTGCCCGGGAATATATAGGTTCTGGGAGGCAGTATTTGGTGAACTCAGTATGGTAATAGACAAAGTGCTCATACCTGACCCCACGCTAGCTCTGATTGGATATTCTAAACCTCACCCCAGGGAGACACGTAGACTAGTCGACATGGGACTTTTAGTCGCCAAGCGTAGAGTGGCGATATGCTGGATGAGAGGCCCAGTCCCCACGGTAGCCCAATGGTCCCGCGACATGCTGTACTGCAGCACACAAACTGACAGCTTTAGTGAGCTGCTCCCTCCGCGGAATAGGCCCAAAAACTTCTGGGGGCTTTATGTAACATACAGGTTGAATAGGGCTGGAGAAGAGCGCGGGGAGGAGCCGGAGGGTCCAGAAGGTGCAGATACAGCGCGCAGTCCACCCACTACCTAACCCCCAATAGGTTCTCAGTGATACTTAATGGTTGACGAAAGGGTAGCGTCGCTGAGTTTTAAGTGCAGATCCATGTGGCTATAGTAGTATCAGTACGGAGAGATGCACTGTCTTAGAGGGAGTAGTGGGACTCTGTTCTACATGGTACGAACTCTGTACGTTGGGTTTCAAACCTCCCTGATTTATACCCGGAAGATAGCAAATATCATTGACTGCAATGTTGGCGTGTCTCGTGTGCAATAACGTCAGATTTTGTTTGTGTTAAATATTAGTTAAGGTTGACAGCACGCTGCCTGCCCACTGGGTTGTTGGCCATAAAGCTGTGTACAAAACTGTCCAGGTCGATAGCCGCCGGCCCCCAGGGTTGTAGGCGAGAGGCTGTGTATGATCATATAATATACAGTTAATAAAAACTTCTAAAAAAAAAAAAAAAAAGGAATATAAACTAGCTAGGAAAAGGCTGAATAACTTTGGCTAGAACATATATATAGTTTGTCAGTAAACGGATGGCTATAAAGTAGACAAGACTGCAGCCTTGGCTACTGAGGTAGGCCCACGGTCAAAACCTATATTTGCCTAGAAAGTTGAGAATTGGAACCCAATGCGTGGATATAAAGATATTATGTTTCAAAATGTAATGTGTGTTCCTGTACAACCTTAATCACACTGTAGAGAAAAGGCACGTTCTTATTTTTTGTCGTAATCTCCATCATAGGTGGGACTAGAAGCTGGATTACAGAGATTTAGACTACACTCACTGATGTATATATTCACTGAAAAAACCATAGGTTTCAGGGGCGTTATAGTTAGTTGGACATTTCACTCGTACAAAACCATAGAAATTCCCCCGTTATAGTTAGTTCAGCTAACTATAACTCGCGCGCCCGCAATGCACTGCTGATGACGTCACATATTACATCACTCATGACATGGTCAGTGACATCACTAATGACATCACTGATGACATCTCAAATGACATCAATGATGACATCACTGATGACATAATCCTTGTGATAGAGTGGCAGACCTCCTCTCACCCTAATATAACCTTTGATACACACACTCAAAAATACAAACTAACATTTTCAAAACAATGGACATACCAATACCAGTTATTCCAAGATCTACACACACATCCACTCATTCACCAACAGTCCCTATACAGTCACTCATACATGTACTCACTCATCATATGTACTCGTACACCTATACATCCTGTTACACACCGCCACTCATCCATAGAGTTACTCACACACATAGTCACACATGCAAACAAAGTATCAAACATCTATTTACTTGCATATACAGTTATACACACACCACACTTACTTCTACAGAAACTTACACATACTTACTCTCTTAAACAATCACTTATAGAAACACCTACTTATTTGTACAGGAACTCTTCCAATCTCTCACTCTCACATATACTCACTTATATACACCAATACTCACATATACTAGTTTAAAACATATGTAGTTACTCATAAAGACACTATTGAGACAGTCATTCACTCACTAACACACCCATACACATACTCATCCACCTATACAGTCCTGCACACATGCTGTCTTCAACACATACAAACAGTGAGTCACTCATTCATGCATCTATGCACTAAATAATACCCCCCACCGAACCATACAGACACTCAGACACTCATACTGATACTCAAAAAACCAACTAATAACCCATATAGACACTCATGTAGCTACTCACCAACCCATGCAGCCACTTATACACAAACTGAGAGACTGATACAGATATTTTCATATTTAAACATTACTCACTAACCCATGTAATCACTAAGATACACTTAGTCAGTTATACAATCAATTTTACAAAAAAGATCATCCATTTAGACACTTATATACCCATTTATTCTTCCATCAACCTTAAGATATACATATATAAAACATATTTAATTTTCAGAAAAACACACATTCACTGGATGATGTCATCAGTGATGTCATTTGAGATGTCATGAGTGATGTCATGAGTGATGTAATATGTGACGTCATCAGCAGTGCATTATGGATGCGCGAGTTATAGTTAGCTGAACTAACTATAACGGGGGAATTTCTATGGTTTTGTACGAGTGAAATGTCCAACTAACTATAACGCCCCTGAAACCTATGGTTTTTTCAGTGAATTTCTAAGGTTTTTTAAATGCTAATTTCTAACTATAACATGCCTGAAACCTATGGTTTTTTCAGTGAATTTCTAAGGTTTTTTAAATGCTAATTTCTAACTATAACATGCCTGAAACCTATGGTTTTTTCAGTGAATATATATTTATTATACTATGTATACATGTGAAAATGTCTCGGTCCCCTGTTTGCCTCGGTGGCACGGAAAAAATGGGTGGAACTGACGTCAGCACGCCGACGAGGTCCTCATATGGCTCCGATGATGTCATACGGTGTCGTGAGCAGAGCCGTGCTCGTTGACGTGGGAGAGCTAGGAAAGAATTTCCGTGGAATGCTGGTGCAGGGGATATTCACCTAAGTGTTCAGGCTAGTCCTTCGGGAGCAACTGTTTGTTGCCACTCCAGAAACCGAAACCAGTGATCCGAGGGCAGAGGCCCTGCAGATGGCACACGAGGTGGGGTGCCCAGTCGTGTGCACCGGCGGGGCAGCGAAGTGACAAGCACCACAACCCACAAAAAAGGTAACGAGGGCACTGAATAACACAGGATCTTCTCTTTGTATCTGGCAGGTACAACGAAGTTAAAATGCCCTAGTACCAAAATGTAGAATTAGTGCTACAACGGTCTTCAAGAGGACCTGCGATGCCGCTTCTGCCTCCCGTACCCTGGAGGCGGCACATGGGTCACGCGGTACGGTCATACTGCGGTGGGACGCACACTTGTTGACCTCTCATGGCACTGCTCCACACTTCAGGGAGGACGCTTTCCATTAGCTATGTTTTCTGATGACATGTCGCGCCGGCCCCGTCCAACAACAGAACTCCTTTAGATCCAAACAGACTCTTCCACTCTCTCACCGGAAGTGAAACCAGGCCACGCGGACACTTTCACAATACAACAGCCAAGAATGCACTTTTCGGTAAAAAAACCACATTCCTTACTCCTAATTAATCAAATAAACGTCTCACTGAAGAACAGGGGCCAGCTTCGATCGGTAAACAGCCGTTACAACGACTTTTTTATTTTGCAACGCCTGCATTACCACCCATGCGTTGTACATCACGAAGTCATTACTACGCATTTTTTTAGAACGCATGGTCATTTACCACGCATGCCTTTACAACGAATTTTGTTGTAAAGGTATGTATGGTAAATGACCATGCGTTCTAAAAACATGTAGATGATCCATGTCGTTGTAAGGAAACTGAGGCTGTTCCGTTTCCTCACAACGACGTGCACCGCCCTCAGAGATGACGTGAAGCAGGAACCACGAGGAGAGAGGAACCATGAGGAGTGAGAGGTAAGGGGGATTGGGCATGGGGTGGGGGTTTCTTTTCTAGGGTTTAGGGTAGTGCAGTGGTGTTTGGGTGGTGTAGGGGGTCGTGCTGGGGGTAGTGTTTTAGGGTAGTGCAGTGGTGTTTGGGTAGTGTAGGGGGTCGTGCTGGGGGTAGTGTTTTAGGGTTTAGGGTAGTGCAGTAGTGTATGGGTAGTGTAGGGGGTCGTGCTGGGGGTAGTGTTTTAGGGTAGTGCAGTTGTGTTTGGGTAGTGTAGGGGGTCGTGCTGGGGGTAGTGTTTTAGGGTTTAGGGTAGTGCAGTAGTGTAGGGGGTCATGCTGGGGGTAGTGTTTTATGGTTTAGGGTAGTGCAGTGGTGTTTGGGTAGTGTAGGGAGTCGTGCTGGGGGTAGTGTTTTAGGGTTTAGGGTAGTGCAGTGGTGTTTGTGTAGTGTAGGGGGTTGTGCTGGGGGTAGTGTTTTAGGGTTTATGTTAGTGCAGTGGTGTTTGGGTAGTGTAGGGGGTAGTGCTGGGGTAGTGTTTTAGGGTTTAAGGCAGTGCAGTGGTGTTTGTGTAGTGAAGGGGGTCATGCTGTGGGTAGTGTTTTAGGGTATAGGGTAGTGCAGTGGTGTTTGGGTAGTGTAGGGGGTCATGCTGGTGGTCAGTGGTTTAGGGTAGTGCAGTGGTGTTTGGGTAGTGTAGGGGGTTGTGCTGGGGGCAGTGTTTTAGGGTTTAGGATAGTGCAGTGGTGTTTGGGTAGTGGAGGGGTAGTGTTTTAGGGTTTGGGTAGTGCGCCCAACCAGCCACAATATCCGTGGACAAAGGGGGATCCTGACTCTTTGGAACGCTCCGTCAATTGAATAATTTGGGTCAAGGGCCCTACCACGTCCAAGACCTATCAATTCCTTTCTTGGGATCCCTCATATACTTGGAGAAAAAGGTACATAGTTTCTCATCAATTTCAGGCGTGTGTGCCACCTTCCCCTTCCGTGAGGGCCTGGGGCATTCTCCCCTCATCCTATTCCTGACCTCCCTTACAAGGGGTTGATGGATTTTACCCACCACATACTCTGCCACTTTCGCGTCAGGTGTCCACTCTGCCGACCTAGGATGGTAAATTTGGGTAGGCTCGAACATGTCCGAGTGGACCCCGTCCCCAACCGGGGACTGAGAGGAGTGGGACGCTGGACGCCAGGGACGCCCCGAGTCCTTATCCTCATCGGAGGAGAAATCGTCCTCCGATACACCCTCTCCCTCTAAGGGAAACCCGCCGTCGGGGTCTACAATAGTGGTGACAGTGTCGCAATTTTCTCCGGGCCCCTCCTCCTACCGGCAGGGTGCGTGTTTTAGCGTTCGCGCACTCTTGAGGAAGGTCTCCGTAAGTTTATCAAATCCTTCCAAGTGCCCCGCGTTATGCTTAACGGCCCTTTTATTCCCCATCTGGGAGCTACTTGGACCCGCCACCACCAGATCTGGGTCACTGAACACCCCAGGGATGCTTTTCGCCAGCTTATCAACCTGATCCCTAAGAGGAGCCAGCGCCCTAGAAATAGCCAGCGAGAGGGCTTGGTCCACTGCTGGAGGGAGAAGTTGGGGGCCATTCCTCCTCCACTTCATGGTAGGAGGAGTAAAAATGGTCTTCTGGAGTAGACATGATAGCAGAGGGTGTGAGCACAGAACAAATGCCCTTAAAATCCTTAAGACAGCCCCCTCGCCGGTGCTCCAACAGCTGGGCTTTCCCCGAAGCTGTTATAAGAATAGACTGAGGCGCAATACCAATTACCACCACCAGGTGGCGCTGGTCACTAACGTGGCCGTGTGGGGAAATCACCGCGTAGCGGTGTCAAAATTAGGCGAGGGTTGGTCGGGAATCAAGCGGACACTAAAGGAGTGACCGGATTCCCAAACGCGCGTAAAGACCAGCGGGATCGCTCGACAGAGCTGCCTCGCTCGGACCAGACGCGCCTGACAGGATCTCACCGCGCGCAGAGCACACAGCGGGAGAAACTGCGAGGGGGAGAACGCGCTCGGGCAAGAGCCTGCTGCGCAGGGAATATGAAACAATGCCAAGGCAATAATGCTAATAACGTGCACAAGAAACCGCTATACAAACAGCAACAACGTCAGATTAAGCCAAGAATGTAAGGAATGCACTTAACTGACGAGCAGTGAAGAAAGAGGAAGCGGAAGGGATGTCACGATATTATATACGATGGACTGTGATATGATTGGACTATAGTTGCCTTGGAGACTACCCCCCTAATGGTTCATGGGTTGTGTAGACTTTTATTTAATGATTGTTGTGTTACGTTTTCTTTGAACTGCTATGCAAATAAAGTGAGGAAAGATATGCATAATCCTCGCCTCCGTCCTGCCATAGAAAATTCATTAAACTTTATTTGATCTGATTTAGAAACATAGATCATAAAAGTGTACATAAAAACAGTAAATCCTCTTTCCTAATACAATACAGTGAGAATTAATTAAAACCAGTAGGTAAAAACGGGTGTTACAAAGCCCGGTTCAGAGCAACTTCAGGTTAACAGAATCGTAAAGTTCAATGTTTCGCAAGATCAATCTCATGTACTTCGTGCAAAATACGCAATAAGGGGTCCAAGTAAGATGTAACGCTCCAATACCTGACCAGTTTGCACTATATAAAACTGCAGAAAAACTAAAAATAAAAAGTGTTTTGCACACTTCTGTCATTGGGCTATATGTGGGCTACATCTGGGTGATATTTATGCTACATTTGGGCTCTTTTTTCTCTGGTGGCCATCTTGGGAGACTTATTTGTTATGAAGTTTCCTAATTTCGTCATTTACTGCAGATTCCTCCGTAGGAAATGCTTTCAGTTTTTTACTTTGATTCCATCAAGAAGGCATTCAGATGTGTCACACATTTGCCATAAATTCAGAATGTTAGCACTCTAGTTGTTCATTAGATCACTGTAGTAAAGCTACTGCTCACCAGGGAGTTAACTGGAAGTCTACTGCTGGTATTGAAAGTGATTGTTTCAGTCTGCATGTCAGAATTTTCTAATGAAATAGAAGAGGATTTGAGATCTCACTTAAAACATGCCCTAAATTTTCTTTCTGCAGCACTAACCATAATTTTTATGGCAAAATGAACCCCCTCATTTTGTTCCTTTTTAAATTAAATGTTTTAAGTGTTACCAGTTTATTCCAATCAAGATGGCTTCAGGTGTGCCATACTTTTGTCATAAGTAAGACTGTTAGCGCTCTAGTTGTTCTTTAGAACACTCTGGGAAGCTGCAGTAGAACACAAAGGCATCAACTGACAGGCTGCTCCTGTTGAAATATAACAGGAAGATATTTGAGATCTCACTTAAAACATGTCCTAATTTTTCTTTCTACAGCACTAACCATAATTTCTAAGACAAAATGAACCCCATCATTTTGTTCCTTTTTAAATTAAATGTTTTAAGTGTTACCAGTTTATTCCAATCAAGATGGCTTCAGGTGTGCCATACTTTAGTCATAAGTAAGGCTGTTAGCACTCTAGTTGTTCTTTAGAACACTCTGGGAAGCTGCAGTAGAACACAAAGGAATCAACTGACAGTCTCTGCCCTTGTTGGATGTACATGTTTTACTGAGAATGTCAGACTTCATTCTCACATGACTGAGAAAGATAATGTGAATTTACAGAAAATATGCTCTCATTTTAGCTTCTGGAGCACCTTCCAAAACTGTATGGGACAAGCATGTGAAAATAGTTTTCTCTCAAACATGATTCATGATATCCCAGCAGAAGGTTTTTCACAGGGTAAAATCACCTTAGAACACACCACAATTCCTGAAATTAGTATGGTACCATCAACAAATGAATTCTAATGTAACTAAAGTCTGTTATCACCCTTTATAGTTCTCCTTTTGGTAACCCTCAAAATCTTCGATTCACTACAATGCATTTCAATGGGGTACTATCATTTATATTGGTCCCAAGATGGCTGCCAGCAATTCCAGGATGAAGTGCTGACAGCCAATCAGATCTCACGATGACATGTGTGGTTAGGCTCCGCCCAGATATGTGTTTTCTTTTTCAAATTTCTCAGGAACTACTGAACGGATTTACACCATTTAACCAAAAGGCACGACTCTGAACCAAGGGCTACTTTTTGCCAAATTTGGTGTAATTTCGTTCAGCAGTTAGGGCTGCAGCTGCGATGAAAGGTTCCTATGGAAAATTGCATGGGGAAAACACGTTTTGGGACCCCCCTTTTTTCTCGGCCCCTACTTGACGAATCACCCCGAGACTTTCAGGATAGGAGCGCCCCACGAGTTTTGAAAATTTTGCGAAGATTCATCAACCGGCGTCAAAGTTATTGGAAATAGAATGTTGTGAATTTCCTATGGAAAATAGGTCCTAACTATAACTACCTACTGGCGACCGCCAGTAGGTAATATATATATATATATATATTCACTGAAAAAACCATAAGGTTTTAGGGACAGTTATAGTTAGTTGGACATTGCACTCGTACAAAACCCGTGAAATTCCCCGTTATAGTTAGTTCAGGTAACTATAACTCGCGCCCCGCAATGCACTGCTGATGACGTCACATATTACATCACTCATGACATGGTCAGTGACATCACTGATGACATCTCAAATGACATCACTGATGACATCACTGATGACATCATCCAGTGACTGTGTGTTTGTGTAAAGTTTAAATATGTTTAATATATATAGGGAAAGGCGTATTGAAGAATGAGTGGGTGTATAAGTGTCTGAATGGATGATTTAGTAGGTGCGTGACTGAGTCTATAAGTGAGTGATTAAACGTATCTTACTGGATGCATGGGTGAGTGACTAAACTGTGTGAATGTCTGTATCCGTCTGTCTGTTGTTGTGTAAGCAGCTGCATGGGTTTCTGACTAGCTAAATGAGTGTCTATATGGGTTATGGATTGGTTCTCTGAGTATCTGTATGGGTGCCTCAGTGTTTGTGTGGGTGGGGTGAGTGTGACTCTGTGCATAGATGTGTGAGTGGGTGATTCACTGGGTGCATGGTTTCAAGAGTGCGTCTGTGATGGACTGTATGGGTGGGTGAGTGTGTGTATGGGTGTGTTAGTGATTGAATGTATATCTCAGTGGTACATGTGTGAGTAACTACATATGTGAAAGGCAGTATATATGTGTGTTGGAGTATATAAATGGCTATAAGTGAGAGTGTGTGATTGTGAGAGTGGCTATATGGATGAGTGTGTGCTTGCATCAGTGATTGCATAGGAGCGTAAGAATGTGCTAGTATTTTTATGAGTAAGTGAGCTGGTGTGTATAACTGTATAGGTGAGTAAATTGGAGTGTGATTAATTATTTGCATGACTGACTAGGTGTGTGAGTACCTCTATGGATGAGTTGCGTTGTGTGAGTGTTTATATAGGTGTATGAGTGCATATGATAGTCCTGTACTGAGTGACTGTAAGTATGAGTGACTGTACGGGTGAGTGAGTAGATGTGTGTGTGTAGACCTAAGAATCAGTGAGTGGGTATGTACTTATTGGTATTGGAGTGTGTATGGTTTTGAGAATGACAGTCTGTAATTTAGAGTGGGTGTTTCAAAACTTATATTAGGGTGTGAGAAGATGCATTAAATTCTCACATGGATGATGTCATCAGTGATGTCATCAGTGATGTCACTGACCATGTCATGAGTGATGTAATATGTGACGTCATCAGCAGTGCATTGTGGGGCGCGAGTTATAGTTACCTGAACTAACTATAACGGGGGAATTTCACAGGTTTTGTACGAGTGCAATGTCCAACTAACTATAACTGTCCCTAAAACCTTATGGTTTTTTCAGTGAATTTCTAAGGTTTTTTAAATGCAAATTTCTAACTATAACGTGCCTGAAACCTATGGTTTTTTCAGTGAATTTCAAAGGTTTTTTAAATGCTAATTTCTAACTATAACGTGTCTGAAACCTATGGTTTTTTCAGTGAATTTCAAAGGTTTTTTAAATGCTAATTCCTAACTATAACATGTCTGAAACCTACGGTTTTTTCAGTGAATTTCAAAGGTTTTGTAAATGACAATTTTTAAATGTATTAATTGTTATATTTATTTTTTTCATACTGATTTACTACATTTTTAGAAACAATTTTTTTTTACATATTTTATTTTTTAAATTACATTGTAATTACATTATACATTACAAAAAATACTTTCTCAGAATGAATTACTTTAGTTTAAATACTTTGCACATAGGCAATAGACTTTTAAGTACAGTAGTTACAGTTGTTGCAATGGGCAACACATTTTCAAACACAATGCAACATTCAGCTCAATGTGAATTTCTAGTTAAATGCAATTAGTTACTTTATGGATTACTTTTCTAACCACAGGACTGGATCCTAGATTCAGTCCTGGGACATCTCCTGTAAACAGTTGAGTAAAAGCGTTTTGGTTACAGTAGTGATTTTTAAGGAATATTATTGTATTTTAAAAGTTGACACTTAGAAACTTTTTCTCATAGAATCACCAATGTTATCCTATGGAAGGAAATTCACTTAGCAGGTAAAAACTGTTATCGTTACTTTTTCTTACTCAGTGTTGGATCCTGGATCCAGCACTGGTGCATCTCCTGTAAACAGTTGAAAGAATGCGTTTAAGTCATACAGGCGATTTTTAAGGAATATTTGTAGTTTGTGAAAATCGACACTTTGAAACTTTTCTGCTGAAAACCAGACAATGGATTCCTATGGAAGAAAATATAAGTTACTGGTAAGTACGGTTAAAATTACTTTTCAGGGTCAGTGCTGGGCTAAAAGATGCAGCACTGAGGTCTCTCCTGATAACAGGTGAGTAAATCGGAATTCGTATTTCGGCTGATTTTAGAGGAATATTTTAAAGTTCCAAAACTCCACACTTAGAAGAATTTCCAAGTGAAACCAGTCAATGTTAGCCTATGGAAGGAAATTCAAGTTACTGGTAAGTACGGTTAAAATTACTTTTCAGGACCAGTACTGGGCTGAAAGATACAGCACTGAGGTCTCTCCTGATAACAGGTGAGTAAATCGGAATTCGTATTTCGGCTGATTTTAGAGGAATATTTGTATGTTTCAAAAATCAACACTTAGAAACTTTTTCAGCAAAAAGCAGGCAATGATATCCTATGGAAGGAAATTCAAGTTACTGGTAAGTACGGTTAAAATTACTTTTGAGGATCAGTACTGGGCTGAAAGATGCAGCACTGAGGTCTCTCCTGATAACAGGTGAGTAAATCGGAATTCGTATTTCGGCTGATTTTAGAGGAATATTTTAAAGTTCCAAAACTCCACACTTAGAAGAATTTCCAAGTGAAACCAGTCAATGTTAGCCTATGGAAGGAAATTCAAGTTACTGGTAAGTACGGTTAAAATTACTTTTCAGGACCAGTACTGGGCTGAAAGATGCAGCACTGAGGTCTCTCCTGATAACAGGTGAGTAAATCAGAATTCGTAGTTCGGCAGATTTTAGAGGAATATTTGCACAATGGTGAAGGGAGAGGGCGGGGCCTGAGGTGACATCTGTGCAAACGCGCCCCGTGGCGCGTTTTAAGTTGGGGGATTAAGTCTCCTTGAATCATGAGGGTCCCTAGGGGCCAACTAGCCCACCAGGAACCTCCAGTATGCGCCAGGGGCTGCGTTGCAGAGACGTGTAGAGAGGCCACACCCCTTTTACACCTCTCTGCAACGCAGCTCTGTGGCGCTTTCTGGATGTACCTGTTGGGCTAGTTGGCCCTCAGGGACCCTCAGGATTGAAGGGGATTTAATTCCCCATCTTAAAACGCGCCACGGGGCCTGTTTGCACACATGTCACCTCAGGCCCCGCCCTCCCTTCACCACTGTGCAAACGCGCCCGTGGCGCGTTTTAAGTCGGGGGATTAACTCCCTTGAATCCTGAGGGTCCCTGGGGTGCAACTAGCCCACCAGCTACCTCCATTAAGCGCCACAGAGCTGCGTTGCAGAGAGGTGTAAAAGGGGCGTGGCCTCTGTACACCTCTCTGCAAGCGCAGCCCCTGGCGC
>CAWUFW010010794.1:287500-295000 GCA_963921515.1 Calotriton arnoldi
GCGCGTTTGCACAGTGGTAAAGGAGGGGGCGGGCTTCAGGTGACATGTGTGCAAACAGGCCCCGTGGCGTGTCTTAAGTTCAGGAATTAATTCCTCTTCAATCCTGAGGGTTCCTGGGGCTAACTAGCTCACCAGGTACCTCCAGTAGCAGCGCCACGGAGCTGCGTTGCAGAGTGTTGTAAAAGGGGCGTGGCCTCTGAACACCTCTCTGGAACGCAGCTCTCTGGCGCATACTGGAGGTACCTGGTGGGATAGTTGGCTCCCTAGGGACCCTCGGGAATGAGGAGGAATTAATTCTCCAACTTAAAACGCGCCACAGGGCGTGTTTGCAGACATGTCACCTCAGGCCCCACCCCCTTCCTTCACCATTGTGCAAATATTCCTCTAAAATCAGCCGAACTACGAATTCCGATTTACTCACCTGTTATCAGGAGAGAACCCAGTGCTGCATCTTTTAGCCCAGCACTGACCCTGAAAAGTAATTCTAACCGTACTTACCAGTAACTTGTATTTCCTTCCATAGGAATCCATTGTCTGGTTTTCAGCAGAAAAGTTTCAAAGTGTCGATTTTCACAAACTACAAATATTCCTTAAAAATCGCCTGTATGACTTAAACACATTCTTTCAACTGTTTACAGGAGATGCACCAGTGCTGGATCCAGGATCCACCACTGAGTAAGAAAAAGTAACGATAACACTACTTACCTGCTAAGTGAATTTCCTCCCATAGGATAACATTAGTGATTCTATGTGAAAAAGTTTCTAAGTGTCAACTTTTAAAATACAATAATATTCCTTAAAAATCACTACTGTAACCAAAAACGCTTTTACTCAACTGTTTACAGGAGATGTCCCAGGACTGAATCTAGGATCCAGTCCTGTGGTTAGAAAAGTAATCCATAAAGTAACTAATTGCATTTAACAAGAAATTCACATTGAGCTCAATGTTGCATTGTGTTTGAAATTGTGTTGCCCATTGCAACAACTGTAACTACTGTACTTAAAAATCTATTGCCTATTTGCAAAGTATTTAAACTAAAGTAATTCATTCTGAGAAAGTATATTTTGTAATGTAATGTATAATGTAATTACAATGTAATTTAAAAAATAAAATATCTAAAAATAAATAGTTTAAAGAAATGTAGTAAATCAGTATCAAAAAATAAAGTTAACAATTAATACATTTAAAAATTGTCATTTACAAACCTTTGAAATTCACTGAAAAAAACCATAGGTTTCAGACATGTTATAGTTAGGAATTAGCATTTAAAAACCTTTGAAATTCACTGAAAAAACCATAGGTTTCAGGCACGTTATAGTTAGAAATTAGCATTTAAAAACCTTTGAAATTCACTGAAAAACCATAGGTTTCAGGCACGTTATAGTTAGAAATTAGCATTTAAAAAACCTTTGAAATTCACTGAAAAAACCATAGGTTTCAGACACGTTATAGTTAGAAATTTGCATTTAAAAAACCTTTGAAATTCACTGAAAAAAACCATAGGTTTTAGGGACAGTTGTAGTTAGTTGGACATTGCACTCGTACAAAACCCGTGAAATTCCCCCGTTATAGTTGGTTCAGCTAACTATAACTCGCGCCCCCGCAATGCACTGCTGATGACGTCACATATTACATCACTCATGACATGGTCAGTGACATCACTGATGGCATCACTGATGACATCTCAAATGACATCACTGATGACATCACTGATGACATCATCCACGTGATAATCTGATGCACCTCCTCACACCCTAATATAACCTTTGATACACCCACTCTAAATTACAGACTGCCATTCGCAAAACCATAGACACTCCAACACCAATAACTACATACCCACTCATTGATTCTTAGGTCTACACACACATCCACTCACTCACCTGTACAGTCACTCATACTTACGGTCACTCAGTACAGGACTATCATATGCACTCATACTCCTATATAGACACTCAAACACCGCCACTCATCAATAGAGGTACTCACACACCTAGTCAGTCATGCAAATAATTAAACACACTGCCATTTACTCACCTATACAGTTATACACACACCAGCTCACTTACTCATACAAATACTAGCACATTCTTACGCTCTTATACAATCACTGATGCAAGCACACACTCATTCATACAGTCACTCTCACAATCACACACTCGCTTATAGCTATTTATATACTCCAACACACATATATACTGCCTTTCACATATGTAGTTACTCACACATGTACCACTGGACATACATTCACTCACTAATACACTCTTACACACACTTACCCACCCATACAGTCTATCACAGATGCACTCTTGAAACCATCCACCCAGTGAATCACCCACTCACACATCTATGCACAGAGTCGCACCCACCCCACCCACACAAACACTCAGGCACCCATACAGATACTCAGACAACCAATCAATAACTCATATAGACACTCATGTAGCTATTCACAAACCCATGCAGCCACTTACACAGCAACAGACAGACGGATACAGACATTCACCCAGTTTAGTCACTAACCCATGCATTCAGTAAGATACGTTTAATCACTCACTTATAGAGTTAGTCACGCACCTACTAAATCATCCATACAGACACTTATACACCCACTCATTCTTCAATACGCCTTTACCTATATATATTAAACATATTTAAACTTTACAGAAACAGTCACTGGATGATGTCATCAGTGATGTCATTTGAGATGTCATCAGTGATGTCATCAGTGATGTCACTGACCATGTCATGAGTGATGTAATATGTGACGTCATCAGCAGTGCATTGCGGGGGCGCGAGTTATAGTTAGCTGAACTAACTATAACGGGGGAATTTCACGGGTTTTGTACGAGTGCAATGTCCAACTAACTATAACTGTCCCTAAAACCTATGGTTTTTTCAGTGAATTTCAAAGGTTTTTTAAATGCTAATTTCTAACTATAACGTGCCTGAAACCTATGGTTTTTTTCAGTGAATTTCAAAGGTTTTTTAAATGCTAATTTCTAACTATAACGTGCCTGAAACCTATGGTTTTTTCAGTGAATTTCAAAGGTTTTTTAAATGCTAATTCCTAACTACAACATGTCTGAAACCTATGGTTTTTTTCAGTGAATATATATATGTATATGGCGGTTGTGGTGATGGACGAATAAACCTTTAATCTATGCACGAAGCCTGGGTTCGTCTCCGTTTGTTCCTGAGGAAAAGGAAGTAGTGGTGAACGGTGCAACAGGAATATATATATATATATATATATATATATATATGTGTGTGTGTGTGTATATATATATGTGTGTGTGTGTGTATATATATATGTGTGTGTGTGTATATATATATATGTGTGTGTGTGTATATATATATATGTGTGTGTGTGTGTATATATATATATATGTGTGTGTGTGTATATATATATATGTGTGTGTGTATATATATATATGTGTGTGTGTGTGTATATATATATGTGTGTGTGTGTGTGTGTATATATGTGTGTGTGTATGTGTATATATATGTTTGTGTGTATATTATCTACTGGCGGTCGCCAGTAGATAGTTATAGTTACAACCTATTATCCATAGGAAATCCGCGACATTCTATTTGAAATAACTCTCTTGCCGGTTGACGTATCTTCGCAAAATTTTCAAACTTTATGGCCCGCTCTGGTCCGCTCCTACCCTGAAAGTCTCGGGGGATTCGTCAAGCCGGGGCCGAGAAAAAGGGGGGTCCCAAAACGCGTTTTCCCCATGCAATTTTCCATAGGAAACTTTAGACACGGCTACAGCCCGAATTGCTGAACGGAATTACACCAAATTTGGCAAAGAGGTAGTTCTTGGTTCAGAAAGAACCCTTTTGTTAAATGGTGTAAATCCGTTCAGTAGTTGCTGAGAAAATCAAAAGTAAAAAGATAGTGATATCTAGGGCCGCGGATCCTCCCGAGCACGAGCTGGATGTTAATTGGTTGTCAGCTGGCTGTCAACATTCCGATTCAGGAAATGTTGGCAGTTATTTTGTCCCTCGGTAGAACCGAGGGACAGAAACAAGTGCGCAAAGCGCACAAAGGGGGCAGGGTAGAAACACCCAGACCCCCTAGGTCCTGCTCAGGGGGTCCCACAAGGACCCCCTGGGCAAAAAAAAAAAATTTATTTAAAAAATCGGCAGGATGCGCTCAGGGAGCGCGAACCCTGCCGGAAAAAATCGAAGCGCGTCTCCCGCGCTTCGATAGCAACTGGCCCCCGGGTGGGCCAAGTCCCGGGGGCATGCTGGGGGGGTTAATTTTATGTGTGGGGGCCTCTAAGGCCCCCAAGCCCCGGGGACCACCACCCCCCGGGGCTTTATGATATGAAGCGGGAGGGCTCTGAGCCCTCCCGCAGCCCCGGGGACCACCACCTCCCCGGGCTTCTTTTTTTAAATTAAAACCTGTGTGGGGGGGCTCCAGCCCCTCACACGCCCGGGGACCACCACCTCCCCGGGGCACTAAGAAAAATTAAAATGGGGGTCCGTTTTGACCCCCAAGCCCCGGGGACCACCACCTCCCCGGGGCTGTGCACTGAATGGGAGGGGGGCCGCGCGGCCCCCTCCTGGAGCCCTTGATGGCCCTGGGGACCACCACCCCCCAGGGCCGGCTCCTGCAGTGTCCCGGGTGCCTACCCCCGGCACACTGCTGTTTGCAATGACAGGACGGAGCCTCGCAGCTCCCGTCCTGTCATTGCAAACTTGCTTTGGATATTGGAAGAGAGAGCAGGAAACCTGCTCTCTCTTCCAATATCCAGCCGATCATTGTCCACATGGGGAGCAGCATGTTAGCTGCTCCCCATGTGTAAGCAATGCCGGCTCCCGGAGGACACGGGGAGCCGGCGGGACTGTGGGGGTTTGGGGACCCCCCACAGTCCCCAACGAGAGGCCAGGCCCCGGGGATGGGGTCCCCGGGGCCATAAGTGGCCACGGAGGGGGGCCACGCAGCCCACCCTCCCCAAAGGTAAAAAAAAACAAAAAAAGTGCAAGGCCGGCCCCGGGGGATGGGGTCCCCGGGGCCTTAAATGGCCTGAGGAGGGGGGCCACGCAGCCCCCTCCAAATAAGAAAAAAGAGGCCATGCCCCGGGGATGGGGTCCCCGGGGCCAATACAGGCCCAGGGAAGGGGGCCACGCGGCCCCTTCCCGTTTTTTTTATTTTATTTTAATAATAAAAAGGTGGTAAGGCCCTGGGGGATGGGGTCCCCAGGGCCTAAAAATAGGAAAAGGAAGGGGGCTACACAGCCCCCTTCAGGGGAAAAAAAAGACAACAAAAACGATCGGGCCCGCAGGCCCCGCCCCTTCCTTCACCACTCTGCAAACGCGCCCTGGCGCGTTTGCAGAGGGGGAACGACCCCTTGAATACTGGGGTCCCTGGGCCAACTAGCCCACCAGGAACCTCCAGTATGCGCTAGGGGCTGCCTTGCAGAGAGGTGTACAGAGGCCACGCCCTTTTACACCTCTCTGCAACGCAGCTCTGTGGTGCTTTTGGAGGTATATGGTGGGCTAGTTGCACCCCAGGGACCCTCAGGATTCAAGGGGAGTTAATCCCCGACTTAAAACGCGCCACGGGCACGTTTGCACAGTGGTGAAGGGAGGGGGCGGGGCTTCAGGTGACATGTGTGCAAACAGGCCCCGTGGCTCATTTTAAGATGGGGAATTAAATCCCTTCATCCTGAGGGTCTCTGGGGCCAACTAGCCCAACAGGTACGCCCAGAAAGCGCCACAGAGCTGCGTTGCAGAGAGGTGTAAAAAGGGGTGTGACCTCTGTACATGTCTCTGCAACGCAGCCCCCTGGCGCATACTGGAGGTTCCTGGTGGGCTAGTTGGCCCGTAGGGACCCTCATGATTCAAGGGGACTTAATCCCCCAACTTAAAACGCGCCACGGGGCGCGTTTGCACAGATGTTACCTCAGGCCCCGCCCTCCCTTCACCATTGTGCAAATATTCCTCTAAAATCAGCCGAAATCCGAATTCTGATTTACTCACCTGTTATCAGGAGAGACCTCAGTGCTGCATCTTTCAGCCCAGTACTGGTCCTGAAAAGTAATTTTAACCGTACTTACCGGTAACTTGAATTTCCTTCATAGGCTAACATTGACTGGTTTCACTTGGAAATTCTTCTAAGTGTGGAGTTTTGGAACTTTAAAATATTCCTCTAAAATCAGCCGAAATACGAATTCCGATTTACTCACCTGTTATCAGGAGAGACCTCAGTGCTGCATCTTTCAGCCCAGTACTGATCCTCAAAAGTAATTTTAACCGTACTTACCGGTAACTTGAATTTCCTTCCATAGGATATCATTGCCTGCTTTTTGCTGAAAAGTTTCTAAGTGTTGATTTTTGAAACATACAAATATTCCTCTAAAATCAGCCGAAATCCGAATTCTGATTTACTCACCTGTTATCAGGAGAGACCTCAGTGCTGCATCTTTCAGCCCAGTACTGGTCCTGAAAAGTAATTTTAATCGTACTTACCAGTAACTTGAATTTCCTTCCATAGGCTAACATTGACTGGTTTCACTTGGAAATTCTTCTAAGTGTGGAGTTTTGGAACTTTAAAATATTCCTCTAAAATCAGCCGAAATACGAATTCCGATTTACTCACCTGTTATCAGGAGAGACCTCAGTGCTGCATCTTTCAGCCCAGTACTGGTCCTGAAAAGTAATTTTAACCGTACTTACCGGTAACTTGAATTTCCTTCATAGGCTAACATTGACTGGTTTCACTTGGAAATTCTTCTAAGTGTGGAGTTTTGGAACTTTAAAATATTCCTCTAAAATCAGCCGAAATACGAATTCCGATTAACTCACCTGTTATCAGGAGAGACCTCAGTGCTGCATCTTTCAGCCCAGTACTGATCCTCAAAAGTAATTTTAACCGTACTTACCGGTAACTTGAATTTCCTTCATAGGCTAACATTGACTGGTTTCACTTGGAAATTCTTCTAAGTGTGGACTTTTGGAACTTTAAAATATTCCTCTAAAATCAGCCGAACTACGAATTCCGATTTACTCACCTGTTATCAGGAGAGACCTCAGTGCTGCATCTTTCAGCCCAGTACTGGTCCTGAAAAGTAATTTTAACCGTACTTACCGGTAACTTGAATTTCCTTCATAGGCTAACATTGACTGGTTTCACTTGGAAATTCTTCTAAGTGTGGAGTTTTGGAACTTTAAAATATTCCTCTAAAATCAGCCAAAATACGAATTCCGATTTACTCACCTGTTATCAGGAGAGACCTCAGTGCTGCATCTTTCAGCCCAGTACTGATCCTCAAAAGTAATTTTAACCGTACTTACCGGTAACTTGAATTTCCTTCATAGGTTAACATTGACTGGTTTCACTTGGAAATTCTTCTAAGTGTGGAGTTTTGGAACTTTAAAATATTCCTCTAAAATCAGCCGAAATACGAATTCCGATTTACTCACCTGTTATCAGGAGAGACCTCAGTGCTGCATCTTTCAGCCCAGTACTGATCCTGAAAAGTAAT